>JAAROE010000140.1:0-40643 GCA_036365135.1 Miichthys miiuy | reverse complement strand
GCAGCCTGAAAATCACCAAATGTTGTCATGGAAATGTGTTCTAGGCCAGACTGTCATTATATATCAGAGGTTTGGGGAAGATTGGTATTTTTTCGCAGTTATAGCAACGCCGAATTTCATGAAAACACGCCGCATTCCGTATCTCGTTCTCCACGTAACCAAAACTCAATGATTTTGATAAGGCAAACTTCTTCATTGTCGAGGCTCTTAATGAACACACGCCACCAAGTTTCAAACAGATAGGATGAAGCCCAGGAGGAGTTCAACCAAATACGACCCTGGAAATGACCCCAAAAACACTAAAACCAACTTGAAACAGTGTAATGGAGGTCAGACGCGCCGTAGCCCGGTCAAATTAAGAGACTTTTGTGCGTCTCGACACAAGATATTCCTCCAAATCCCGTACACGTTGATGAAACCGTGTCGAGGGCCCTCCGAAAACATAAATCTAGGTGGTGCCAGAGCCATTTTTGTATGTCCATGTCTGAGGACCCTAAAATACTTAATTTGCCGCCCAACTTTGGGGGGTAATGCAAATTTTGAGTTTTTGAGTATATATAAAGGTTCAAATGCGTGATTTACTTTAGAAAACAATTACAAGTTGAAGTCCCCGGGATAAGATCCCTAGAGGAGTTCGGTCAGTTAGTCCTCTTTCAACCAGGCTCAAACACCAAAATGGTCATTTTCATGCTTAATTATTCGCTTCCTGTTCATTTTGCAGCTCATTGCTCCAAGAGACTTTTTGTAGGTTCTGGCTCTTGTTCTACAATTTGCCGAGGTTTCATAACTCTGTGTCCAAAACTGTGGGCGGCTGCCTCAAAGAAAATTCAAGGGGCGCGATAGAGCGCTTTCTGCCTGCCTCCCCAATTATTATGCAGCCGAATTTTGCTAATATTGGTCCAATAAAGCAAAGACGTTTCAGACAGCTCTGAGAAAGTATGTGAGCCCAACACTTGAGTTTCTGAGAATCACAAGCCTTCAGCAGGTGATTCCTGACGATTTTCTTCTTTGAATCATTTCATGGAGCGCCACGCCCACACCGTTTCATCAAAATTCATAATTTTGATAACTTTTACTCGAAGTCTATATGAACACGCCTACCAAGTTTGACGTCAATTGGATAAAATCTCTAGGACGAGTTCGTTCAAATATGACCCCTTCAACCAGCCCAAAACACTAAAACTGTGATTTTCAGTCTTAAATATCTCGCTTCCTGTTTATTTTAGCCCATTGCTCCAAGAGACTTTTTGTAGGTCTTGCCTTGTTGTACAATTCGGCTGAGGTTTCATAACTCTGTGTCCAAAACTGTGGCGGGCTGTCTCAAAGAAAGTTCAAGGGGCGCTATAGAGCGCTTTGCCCTGCCCCTAATTAATTATGCAGCCGAATTTGCATAATATTGGTCTTAACACACAAGAAGTTTCAGACAGCTCTGAGAAAGTATGTGAAAGCCCAACACTTTTTCCTGAAAATCAGCCCAAAAGTCAATGGAGTCACAGATTTTTTCGAAAATTCGCCACTGTTGACTTTGAGGCGCTGTCACGCCACGCCTCCGATGAAAAGTTGATTTTTTCTCAAATGTCACCAAGGCCTTGACAACATCCACACCTAGTTTGAGGTGGATATACCAAAGACTCTGGAGAAAGTATCGTCAAAATATGACACTTCCTGTCGCCAACAGGTGGCGCTGTGAAAATCACCAAATGTTGTCATGGAAATGCGTTCTAGGCCGGACTGCGATTATATATCAGAGGTTTGGCGAAGACTGGAGTATTTTTAAAGTTATAGCATCGCCGAAATTTTATAAACACACGCCGAATTTCGTGGCCCGCCTCTCCCACACAGTAAATCCAAAAGTTACGATTTTGATAACTTTTCATTGTCGAGGCCTTGAGAACACACACGCCAAGTTTCAAACAGATAGGATGAAAGCTCTAGGAGGAGTTCGCTCAAATACGCACCTGGAAATGACCCCAAAACACGAAAACGCCAACTTTGAAACAAAATGGACGCCGTGACGCGTCGTAGCTCGGGTCACCAAGAGACTTTTGTGCGTCTCGGTATGTTACATATTCTCCAAATCCCGTACACGGATGAAAACCGCCGAGGGGCTCCTCCGAAAACATAAATCTAGGGTGGCTGTCGAGCCATTTTTGTTGCGCCATGCGACACCCTTAAAATAATTAATTTTGCCCACCTTGGGGTACGCAAATTTTCGTGAGTTTTAGTATATAGGCCTTCTAAAATGCGATTTACTTTTAGAAGAAAGAAAATAAAAAAAGTGGACACTAAAGCTGCAAGCAGCATTGACGGCCCTCGCGCAATATCCGCGCGCGTCGGGGCACAGGGCGGAAAACACGCGAGCCTTCAAGCAGTTTGTTCAAACTGACCAACGCCGCATTAGCCAGAATTCGTCAAACGGTCAAACTCAACGAGCGCCACGCCATAATCAAGCTTCATCAAAATTCATAATTTTGATAACTTTTACCGGGAAGTCTATATGCGCACCTACCAAGTTTGAAATCAATTGATAAAACTGTGAGGAGTCCGTTCAATATGACCCTTCCAATGGTTATGAAATGGTGATTTTCAGTCTTAAATATCTCTGCTTCCTGTTCATTTTTTAGCCCATTGCTCCAAGAGACTCTTTCGTGGTGGTCTCTGCCATGTTCTACACCGAGCTGAGTTTACAGTTTAAACTGAAACTGTGGCAGGCTGCCTCAAATAAAAGTTCAAGGCGCTATAGAGCGCTTTGCCCTGCCCCTAACCAATTATGCAGCCGAAATTTCATAATATTGGTCTTAATAAACACAAGAAGTTTCAGACAGCTCTGAGAAAGTTAGAAAGCCCAACACATTTTCCTGAAAATCAGCCCAAAAGTCAATGGAGTCACAGATTTTAAAAACCGCCACTGTTGACTTTGAGGGCAACCGTCACGCCACGCCCTGATGAAAAGTTGAAATTTTTTCAAATGTCAACACCAAGGCCTTGACAACATCCACCTAGTTTGAGGTGGATATACTCAAAGACTTTGGAGAAAGCTATCGTTATAAAATATGACACTTCCTGTCGCCAACAGGTGGCGCTGTGAAAATCACCAAATGTTGTAATGGAAATGTGTTCTAGGCCGGACTGCGATTATATATCAGAGGTTTGGGAAGATTGGATATTTTTCGCAGTTATAGCACGCCGAAATTTCATAAACACACGCCGAATTTCAGTCCGCCCCTCCCACACAGTAAATCCAAAACTCACGATTTTGATAACTTTTCATTGTGAGGCCTTGAGAACACACACACCGGAGCTCAAACAGATACGATGAAAGCTCAGGAGGAGTCTGCTCAAATACGACTCCTGAAATGACCCAAAACACAAACCAACTTTGAAACAAATGGACGCCGACCTTCTGCAGCCCGGGACACCAAGAGACTTTTGTGCGTCTCAGGATGTTACATATTCCCTCCAAATCCCGTACACGTGGATGAAACCGTGTCGAGGGGCTCCTCCTGAAAACATAAATCTAGGTGGCGCTGTAGAGCCATTTTGTATGTCCATGTCTGAGACCCCTAAAATACTTAATTTTACGCCCAACTTGGGGGTACGCAAATTTTCGTGAGTTTTTGAGTATAGGTGTCCGTCTAAAATGCGATTTACTTTAGGAAAGCAATTACAAGTTGAAGTCCCTGGGATAAGATCCCTAGGAGGAGTTCACGTTAGGTCCCCTTCTCAACCAGCCCGAAACACCAAAATGGTCATTTTCATGCTTAAATATCTGCTTCCTGTTCATTTTAGCCCATTGCTCCAAGAGACTTTTTGTAGGTCTTGCCTTGTTCTACAATTTGGCCGAGGTTTCATAACTCTGTGTCCAAAACTGCAGGCTGCCTCAGAAAATTCATGGGGCGCTATAGAGCGCTTTTGCCCTGCCCCAATTAATTATGCAGCCGAATTTTGCGTAATATTGGTCTCATAAACACAAGAAGTTTCAGACAGCTCTGAGAAAGTATGTGAAAGCCCAACACTTGAGTTTCTGAGAATCATGCCTTCAGCAGGTGATCCTGACGATTTTCTTCTTTGAATCATTTCATGGAGCGCCACGCCCACACCGTTTCATCAAAATTCATAATTTTGATAACTTTTACTGGAAGTCTATATGAACACGCCTACCAAGTTTGACGTCAATTGATAAAATCTCTAGGACGAGTTCGTTCAAATATGACCCCTCTCAACCAGCCCAAACGCCGAAAACGGATTTTCAGTCTTAAATATCTTGCTTTCTGTTTATTTTAGCCCATTGCTCCAAGAGACTTTTTGTAGGTCTTGCCTTGTTCTACATTCGGCTGAGCTTCATAACTCTGTGTCCAAAACTGCATGGGCTGCCTGAAAGAAAGTTCAAGGGGGCGCTATAGAGCGATTTTGCCTGCCCCCAATTAATTATGCAGCCGAATTTTGCGTAATATTGGTCTTAATAACCACAAGAAGTTTCAGACAGCTCTGAGAAAGTATGTGAAAGCCCAACACTTTTTCCTGAAAATCAGCCCAAAGTCAATGGAGTCACAGATTTTTTCAAAAATTCGCCACTGTTGACTTTGAGGTCGTCACGCCACGCCCTCTGATGAAAAGTTGAATTTTTCTCAAATGTCAACACCAAGGCCTTGACAACATCCACACCTAGTTTGAGGTGGATATACTCAAAGACTTCGGAGAAAGCTATCGTCAGTAAAATATGACACTTCCTGTCGCCAACAGGTGGCGCTGTGAAAATCACCAAATGTTGTCATGGAAATGTGTTCTAGGCCGACTGCCATTATATATCAGAGGTTTGGGAAGATTGGAGTATTTTTTCGCAAAGTTATAGCACGTCGAAATTTTATAAACACTCGCCGAATTTCGTGGCCCCGCCCTCCCACACAGTAAATCCAAAAGTTACGATTTTGATAACTTTTCATTGTCGAGGCCTTGAGAACACACAGCCAAGTTTCAAACAGATAGATGAAAGCTCTAGGAGGAGTTCGTTCAAACCGACCCTGAAATGACCCCAAAAACACGAAACGCCAACTTTGAAACAAAATGGACCGACTCTGTAGCCTGGTCACCAAGAGATTTTTGTGCGTCTCTGTTACATATTCCTCCAAATCCCTGTACATGGATGAAACCGCTGAGGGCTCTCTGAAAACATAAATCTAGGTAGCTGTCGAGCCATTTTGCACGTCCACACCGACACTTAAATAATTTTACGCCTGACCTTTTGGGTACGTTCCAGAGCTGAATATATAGGCTGCCTAAAATGCGATTTATTTTAGGAAGAAAAAGAAAATAAAAAAAAAGAAAATAATAAACATTTGAATATAATAGGGCCTCGCACCGCCAGTGCTCGGCCCTAATAAACATTCGAATAGGCTCGACCGCAGTGCTCGTGGCCTCAAAAAAAAGAAAATTAAAGCTGTAAGCAGCATTGGATTTGCCTCGCATTATCCTGACGCCGGGGGCCGCACGCCGGGGGCCGCACGCTGGGGCACCGGGCGGAAAACACGAGCCTTCAAGCAGTTTGTTCAAACTGACCACGCCGCGATTAGCCAGATTCGTCAAACGGTCAAGTCGCACGGATCGCCACGCCATTGACCGTTTCATCAAAATTCGTAGTTTTGATAACTTTACTGAAGTCTCATATGAACGCCAACGATTTAAAGTCGATTGATAAAATCCCTAGGAGGAGTTCGTTCAAATATGAGACCCTTTCTCAACCATCCCAAACACTAAAAATGGTGATTTTCATCGCCCAAACGTCAAACTTGACGGATGCCACGCTCACACCGTTTCATCAAAATTTGTAATTTTGATAACTTATACTGGGAAGTTCTGCAGAACGCGCCTACCGATTTTGAAATCAATTGGATAAAATCCCTAGAGGAGTTCGTCAAATATGACCCCTTCTCAACTATCCCGAAACGCAGAAAACGTGATTTTCAGTCTTAAATATCTCGCTTCCTGTTCATTTTAGCCCATTGCTCCAAGAGACTTTTTGTAGGTCTTGCCTTGTTCTACAATTCGCTGAGCTTTCAAAACTCTGTGTCCAAAACTGTGGTAGCTGCCTGAGTAAAAGTTCATAGGGCTTTATAGAGCGCTTTGCCCTGCCCCTCAATTAATTATGCAGCCGAATTTTGTGTAATATTGGTCTCAATAAACACAAGAAGTTTCAGACAGCTCTGAGAAAGTATGAAAGCCCAACACTTGAGTTTCTGAGAATCACAAGCCTTCAGCAGGTGATTCCTGATGATTTTTCTTCTTTGAATCATTTTATGGAGCGCCACGCCCACATCGTTTCATCAAAATTCATAATTTTGATAACTTTACTCGGGAAGTCTATATGAACACGCCTACCGTTTGACGTCAATTGATAAAACTTGGAGGAGTTCGTTCAAATATGACCCCTTCTCAACCAGCCCAAACGCCTAAAATGTGATTTTAGTCTTAAAATGTCTGCTTCCTGTTTATTTTAGCCCATTGCCCAAGAGACTTTTTGTAGGTCTTGCCTTGTTCTACAATTCGGCTGAGGTTTCATAACTCTGTGTCCAAAACTGTGGCGGGCCTGAAAGAAACCAAGGCGCTATAGAGCGCTTTGCCCTGCCCCCATTAATTATGCAGCCGAATTTTGCGTAATATTGGTCTCAATAACCAAGAAGTTTCAGACTGCTCTGACAGTATGTGAAAGCCCAACATTTTTTCCTGAAAATCAGCCCAAAGTCAATGGAGTCACAGATTTTTTCTTTAAAATTGCCATTGTTGACTTTGAGGCGCTGTCATGGCTAACGCTCCGATGAAAAGTTGAAATTTTTCTCAAATGTCAACACCATGCCTTGACAACATCCACATTTAGTTTGAGGTGGATATACTCAAAGACTTGGAGAAAGCTATCATTGTGTAAATATGACATTTCCTGTCGCCAACAGGTGGCGCTGTGAAAATCACCAAATGTTGTCATGGAATGCGTTTAGGCCGGACTGCCATTATATATCAGAGGTTTGGGAAGATTGGAGTATTTTTCGCAGTTATAGCATCGTTGAATGAAACACTCACGAATTTCGTGGCCCCGCCCTCCTAATAACACAGTAAATCCAAACTTACATTTGATAACCATTGTCGAGGCCTTGAGAACACACGCCGAGTTTCAGCAGATAGATGAAAGTTTCCAGAGGAATTGTTCAATACAGACCCTGAAATGACCTAAAACATAAAACGCCAACTTTGAAACAAAATGGAGGCCGTGACCCGCCAGGCCTGGTCAAGAGACTTTTTGTGTTCCGGGATGTTACATATTCTCCAAATCCTGCATACTGGATGAAACCGTACAGGGGCTCCTCCAAACATAAATCAGGTGGCGCTGTAGAGCCAGCTTTGTTCCCGGCGACCGAAACCCCTAAATTGTAATTTACGCCCACCTTGGGGTAGGCAAATTTTCGTGAGTTGAGATATATAGGCTTTCTAAATGCGATTACTTAGGAAGAAAAAGAAAATAAAATTAAAGCTGCAGGGCATTGACGGGTTCGTACATCCGCAAGACGCCGAGGGGGTTGGCACGTCGGGGGCACCGGGCGGAAAACACGCGAGCCTTCAAGCAGTTTGTTCAAACTGACCAATACGATGCAGCCGTGATTCGCCAAACGGTCAAACTTGACGGATCGCCACGTCTCACACCGCTTTCATCAAAATTCGTAATTTTGATAATCTTTACCGGGAAGTCTATATGAACGCGCCTACCAAGTTTGAAGTGGATTGATAAAACTCTAGAGGAGTTTGTTCAAATATGACCCCTCTCAACCATCCCAAACACTAAAGATGGTGATTTTCATCGGTCAAACTTGCGGAGCGCCACGCCCACGCCACCGTTTCATCAAAATTCATAATTTTGATAACTTTTACTTGGGAAGTCTATATGAACACGCCTACCAAGTTTGAAGTCAATTGATAAAATCTCTAGAGGAGTTCGTTCAAATATGACCCTTCTCAACCAGCCCAAACACTAAAATGGCATTTTTCAGTCTTAAATATCCGCTCCTGTTCATTTTAGCCCATTGCTCCAAGAGACTTTTTTGTAGGTCTGCATGTTCTACAATTCATTAGCTTTCTACAGTCTGTGTCCAAAACTGTGGTGGGCTGTCTCAAAAAAGTTCAAGGGGCGCTATAGAGCGATTCTTGTTCCCTGCCCCACCACTATGCAGCCGAAATTGCATAATATTGGTCTTAACAACACAAGAACTTCAGACAGCTCTGAGAGTATGTGAAAGCCCAACACTTTTTCCTGAAAATCAGCCCAAAAGTCAATGGAGTCACAGATTTTTCGGCACCGCCATTGTTGACTTTGAGGCGCCACACAATACTGCCACGCCCTCTGATGAAAAGTTAAAATTTTTCTCAAATGTCAACCCCAAGGCCTTGACAACATCCACACCTAGTTTGAGGTGTATACTCAAAGACTTCGAGAAAGCTATCGTTGTAAAATATGACACTTTGTCACAACAGGTGGCGCTGTGAAAATCACCAAATGTTGTCATGGAAATGTGTTCTGTCTGACCATGATTATATATCAGAGTTTGGGGAAGATTGGAGTATTTTTCAGTTATAGCAACGCCAAATTTCATGAAAACACGCCAAATTCCTGTGGCTCCTGCCCCCTCCCACACAGTAAATCCAAAACTCACGATTTTGATAACTTTAATTGTCGGAGGCCGAGAACACACACACGCCAAGTTTCAAACAGATACAATGAAAGCTCTAGGAGGAGTCTGTTCAAATACGACCCTGAAATGACCCAAAAAACACGAAACGCCAACTTTGAAACAAAATGGAGGCCGTGACTCGGCGTAGCCTGGGTCAAGAGACTTTTTGCGTGTCTGGATTACATATTCTCCAATCCTGCACACACGATGAAACCGTGTCGAGGCTCCTCTGGAAACATAAATCTAGGTGGCGCTGTAGAGCCATTTTGTATCGTCCATGTCTGAGACCCTAAAATACTTAATTTTACGCCCAACTTTGGGGGTACGCATTTTCGTGAGTTTTTGAGTATATATAGGCCATCTAAAATGCGATTTACTTTTAGTGCATTATAAGTTGAAGTCCCTGGGATAAGATCCCTAGGAGGAGTTGGTCAGTTAGGTCCCTTCAACCAGCCCGAAACACCAAAAATGGGCCATGCTTAAATATCTGTCTGTTTTTTAGCCCATTGCTCCAAGAGACTTTTTGTCTTGCTTGTTCTACAATTTGGCCGAGGTTTCATAACTCTGTGTCCAAAACTGTGGCGGGGCTGCCTCAAAGAAAATTCAAGGGGGCGCTATAGAGCGCTTTTGCCCCGCCCCTAATTAATTATGCAGCCGAATTTGCGTAATATTGGTCCAATAAACGCAAGAAGTTTCAGACAGCTCTGAGAAAGTATGTGAAAGCCCAACACTTGTGTTTCTGAGAATCACAAGCCTTCAGCAGGTGATTCCTGACGATTTTCTTCTTTGAATCATTTCGGAGCGCCACGCCCACACCGTTTCATCAAAATTCATAATTTTGATAACTTTTACTCGGGAAGTCTAGATGAACACGCCTACCTTTGACGTCAATTGATAAAATCTCTAGGACGAGTTCGTTCAAATATGACCCTCTCAACCAGCCCGAAACGCCGAAACGGTGATTTTCAGTCTTAAATATCTCGCTTCCTGTTTATTTTAGCCCATTGCTCCAAGAGAGACTTTGTAGGTCTTGCTGCATGTTCTACAATTGGCTGTGGTTTCATAGCTCTGTGTCCAAAACTGTATGGGCTGCCTGAAAGAAAGTTCAGGGGCGCTATAGAGCGCTTGTCTCACCCTCATTAATTATGCAGCCGAATTTGCGTAATATTGGTCTCCACAAAGAAGTTTCAGACAGCTCTGAGAAAGTATGTGAAAGCCCAACACTTGAGTTTGAATCAATGCCTTCAGCAGGTGATTCCTGATGATTTCTTGAATCATTTCATGGAGCGCCACGCTCACACCGTTTCATCAAAATTAATTTTGATAACTTTACTCGGGAAGTCTAGATGAACACGCCTACCAAGTTTGACGTCAATTGATAAAATCTCTAGGACGAGTTCGTTCAAATATGACCCTTCTCAACCAGCCCGAAACGCCGAAAACGGTGATTTTCAGTCTTAAATATCTCGCTTCCTGTTTATTTTAGCCCATTGCTCCAAGAGACTTTTTGTGGTGGCTTGCCTGTTCTACAATTCGGCTGTGGTTTCATAGCTCTGTGTCCAAAACTGTGGCGGGGCTGAAAGAAAGTTCAAGGCGCTATAGAGCGCTTTGCCCTGCCCCCAATTAATTATGCAGCCGAATTTATGTAATATTGGTCTCAATAGACACGAAGTTTCAGATGCTCTGAGAAAGTATGTGAAAGCCCAACACTTTTCCTGAAAATCAGCCCAAAAGTCAATGGAGTCACAGATTTTTTCGAAAATTGCCACTGTTGACTTTGAGGCGCCGTCATGGCCACGCCTCCGATGAAAAGTTGATTTTTTCAAATGTCAACACCAAGGCCTTGACAACATCCACACCTAGTTTGAGGATATACCAAAGACTTCGAGAAAGCTATCGCCAAAAAAATATGACTTCCTGTCGCCAACAGGTGGCGCTGTGAAAATCACCAAATTTTGTCATGGAAATGTGTTCTAGGCCAGACTACGATTATATATCAGAGGTTTGGGTAAGATTGGAGTATTTTTCGCAAAGAGGCACGTCAAATTTTATAAACAAACGCCGATTTCGTGGCCCCGCCCCTCCCCACACAGTAAATCCAAAACTTACGATTTTGATAACTTTTCATTGTCGAGGCCTTAAGAACACACACGCCAAGTTTCAAACAGATAGGATGAAAGTCTAGGAGGAGTTTTCAAATACGACCCTGAAATGACCCAAAAACACGAAACGCCAACTTTGAAACAAAATGGACGCCATGACCTCTCGCCGCAGCCCGGGTCACCAAGAGACTTTTTGTGCGTCTCGGATGTTACATACTCTCCAAATCCCGTACATGTGGATGAAACCGTGTCGAGGGCTCTCGAAACATAAATGTAGGTGGCGCTGTGGAGCCATTTTTGTTCGCCTGCGACACCCCTGTAAATACGATTTACGCCCGACCTTGGGGTACGCAAATTTTTCGAGTTTGTGTATATATAGGCTGTCTAAAATGCGATTTACTTTTAGGAAGAAAAGAAAAAAGAAAAATAAAAAAAATAATAACATTGAAATACAATAGGCCTCGCACCGCCAGTGCTCGGGCCCTAATAATAAACATTTGAAATACAATAGGGCCTCGCACCGCCAGTGCTCGGCCCAAAAAAAAAAAAAGAAAATAATAAACATTTGAAATATAATAGGCTCAAGATCGCCAGTGCCAGGTTCTACCAAAAGCTGCAAGCAGCATTGACGGGTTCTCGCACATCCGCGCACGCCGGGGGCTGGCACGTCAGCACAGGCGGAAACACGCGAGCCTCAAGCAGTTTGTTCAAACTGACCACTGATGCCAGAATTCGTCAAAAGGTCAAACTCGATTTGAGCCACGCCACACCGCTTCATCAAAATTTGTAATTTTGATAACTTTTACCAGGAAGTCTATATGAACGCACTACCAAGTTTGAAGTCAATTGATAAAATCCCTAGGAGGAGTTCGCTCAAATACGAACCCTTCTCAACCAACCCAAACACTAAAAATGGTGATTTTCATCGGTCAAACGGTCAAACTTGACGGAGCGCCACGCCCACACCGTTTCATCAAAATTCGTAATTTTGATAACTTTACTCGGGAAGTCTATATAAACGCACCTACCAAGTTTGAAATCATTGGATAAAATCTCTAGGAGGAGTTCGTTCAAATATGACCCCTTCTCAACCAGCCCAAACACCGAAAATGGTGATTTTCAGTCTTAAATATCTCGCTTCCTGTTTATTTTAGCTCATTTCTCCAAGAGACTTTTTCATAGGTCTTGCCATGTTCTACAATTCACCTGAGCTTTCATAGCTCTGTGTCCAAAACTGTGGCGGGGCTGTCTCAAATAAAGTTCAAGGGCGCTATAGAGCGCTTTGCCCTGCCCCTAATTAATTATGCAGCCGAATTTTGCGTAATATTGGTCTTAATACACAAGAAGTTTCAGACTGCTCTGAGAAAGTATGAAAGCCCAACACTTTTTCCTGAAAATCAGCCCAAAAGTCAATGGAGTCACAGATTTTTCGAAAAATTTGCCACTGTTGACTTTGAGGCGCCGTCACGGCCACGCCTCTGATGAAAAGTTGAAATTATTTCTCAAATGTCAACACCAAGGCCTTGACAACATCCACACCTAGTTTGAGGTGGATATACTCAAAGACTTCGGAGAAAGCTAGCATAAAAATATGACACTTCCTGTCACCAACAGGTGGCGCTGTCAAAATCACTAAATGTTGTCATGGAAATGCGTTCTAGGCCGGACTGCGATTATATATCAGAGGTTTGGGGAAGATTGGAGTATTCGCAAAGTTATAGCACGCCGAAATTTCATGAAAACACGCCAAATTTCGTGGCCCCGCCCTCCCACACAGTAAATCCAAAACTCACGATTTTGATAACTTTTCATTGTCGAGGCCTGAAGAACACACACGCCAAGTTTCAAACAGATACGATGAAAGCTCTAGGAGGAGTTCGTTCAAATACGACCCTGAAATGACCCCAAAACACGAAAACGCCAACTTTGAAACAAAATGGACGCCGTGACCTTCGCTGTAGCCCGGGTCACCAAGAGACTTTTTTGTGTGTCTCGGTATGTTACATATTCTCCAAATCCCGTACACGTGGATGAAACCGCCGAGGGGCTCCTCCGAAAACATAAATCTAGGTGGCGCTGTAGAGCCATTTTTGTATGTCCATGTCTGAGACCCTAAAATACTTAATTTTACGCCCAACTTTGGGGGGGTACGCAAATTTTCGTGAGTTTTTGAGTATATATAGGCCGTCTAAAATGCGATTTACTTTAGGAAAAGCAATTACAAGTTGAAGTCCCTGGGATAAGATCCTAGGAGGAGTTCAGTCAGTTAGGTCCCCTTCTCAACCAGCCCGAAACACCAAAATGGTCATATTCATGCTTAAATATCTCGCTTCCTGTTCATTTTAGCCCATTGCTCCAAGAGACTTTTTTAGGTCTTGCCTTGTTCTACAATTTGGCCGAGGTTTCATAACTCTGTGTCCAAAACTGTGGCGGGGCTGCCTCAAAGAAAAATTCAAGGGCGCTATAGAGCGCTTTTGCCCCCCCTAATTAATTATGCAGCCGAATTTTGCGTAATATTGGTCTCAATAAACACAAGAAGTTTCAGACAGCTCTGAGAAAGTATGTGAAAGCCCAACACTTGAGTTTCTGAGAATCACAAGCCTTCAGCAGGTGATTCCTGACGATTTTCTTCTTTGAATCATTTCATGGAGCGCCACGCCCACACCGTTTCATCAAAATTCATAATTTTGATAACTTTTACTCAGGAAGTCTAGATGAACACGCCTACCAAGTTTGACGTCAATTGATAAAATCTCTAGGACGAGTTCGTTCAAATATGACCCTTCTCAACCAGCCCGAACGCCAACGGTGATTTTCAGTCTTAAATATCTCGCTTCCTGTTTATTTTAGCCCATTGCTCCAAGAGACTTTTTTGTAGGTCTTGCCTTGTTCTACAATTCGGCTGAGGTTTCATAACTCTGTGCCCAAAACTGTGGCGGGGCTGTCTCAAATAAAAATTCAAGGGGGCGCTATAGAGTGCTTTTGCCCCGCCCCCTAATTAATTATGCAGCCGAATTTTGCGTAATATTGGTCTCAATAACCACAAGAAGTTTCAGACTGCTCTGAGAAAGTATGTGAAAGCCCAACACTTTTCCTGAAAATCAGCCCAAAAGTCAATGGAGTCACAGATTTTTTAAAAATTACTGTTGACTTTGAGGCGCCGTCACGGCCACGCCCTCTGATGAAAAGTTGAAATTTTTCTCAAATGTCAACACCAAGGCCTTGACAACATCCACACCTAGTTTGAGGTGGATATACTCAAAGACTTCGAGAAAGCTATCGTCATAAAATATGACACTTCCTGTCGCCAACAGGTGGCGCTGTGAAAATCACCAAATGTTGTCATGGAAATGCGTTCTAGCCGGACTGCCATTATATATCAGAGGTTTGGGAAAGATTGGAGTATTTTCGCAAAGTTATAGCACGTCGAAATTTCATGAAAACACGCCGAATTTCGTGGCCCCGCCCCTCCCACACAGTAAATCCAAAACTTACGATTTTGATAACTTTTCATTGTCGAGGCCTTGAGAACACACACGCCAAGTTTCAAACAGATAGGATGAAAGCTCTAGGAGGAGTTCGTTCAAATACGACCCTGAAATGACCCAAAAACACGAAAACGCCAACTTTGAAACAAAATGGACGCCGTGACCTTCGCCGTAGCCCGGGTCACCAAGAGACTTTTTTGTGCGTCTCGGGATGTTACATACTTGCTCCAAATCCCGTACACGTGGATGAAACCGCCGAGGGCTCCTCCGAAAACATAAATCTAGGTGGCGCTGTAGAGCCATTTTGTTCATCCATGACCGACACCCCTAAAATACGTAATTTTACGCCCAACCTTGGGGTAGGCAAATTTTCGTGAGTTTTCAAGTATATAGGCCTTCTAAAATGCGATTTACTTTTAGGAAGAAAAAGAAAAATAAAAAAATATAATAAAAAGAAAATAATAAACATTCGAAACAATAGGGCCTCGACCGCAGTGCTCGGCCCTAATAAAAAAAATAATAAACATTCGAATTAATAGGCTCCGCACCGCCAGTGCTCGCTCCTAATTAAAGCTGCAAGCAGCATTGACGGGCCCGCATCCGCGCCGCCGGGGCTGGCACGGGGGCTGGGCGAAAACACGCGACCTTGAACAGTTTGTTCAAACCGACCACGCGCATTAGCCAGAATTCGGTCAAACGGTCAAACTGACGAGCGCCACGCCACACCGTTTCATCAAAATTTGTAATTTTGATAACTTTTACTCAGGAAGTCTATATGAACGCACCTACCAAGTTTGAAGTCAATTGATAAAATCTAGAGGAGTTCGTTCAAATAGACCCCTTCTCAACCAACCAAAACACTAAAAATGGTGATTTTCATCGGTCAAACGGTCAAACTTGACGGAGCGCCACGCCCACCGTTTCATCAAAATTCGTAATTTTGATAACTTTTACTCAGGAAGTCTATATGAACGCACCTACCAAGTTTGAAGGATTGATAAAATCCCTAGGAGGAGTTCGTTCAAATATGACCCTTCTCAACCAGCCCAAACACCGAAAATGGTGATTTTCAGTCTTAAATATCTCGCTTCCTGTTCATTTTAGCCCATTTCTCCAAAAGACTTTTTCATAGGTCTTGCCATGTTCTACAATACAGCTGAGGTTTCATAACTCTGTGTCCAAAACTGTGGCGGGCTGCCTGAAAGAAAAGTTCAAGGCGCTATAGAGCGCTTTTGCCCCGCCCCAATTAATTATGCAGCCGAAATTTGCATAATGTTGGTCTTAATAAACACAAGAAGTTTCAGACAGCTCTGAGAAAGTATGTGAAAGCCCAACACTTTTGCCTGAAAATCAGCCCAAAAGTCAATGGAGTCACAGATTTTTCGAAAAATTCGCCACTGTTGACTTTGAGGCGCCGTCACGGCCACGCCCTCTGATGAAAAGTTGAAATTTTTCTCAAATGTCAACACCAAGGCCTTGACAACATCCACACCTAGTTTGAGGTGGAATATACTCAAAGACTTGGAAAAATCTATCGTCAAGTAAAATATACACTTCCTGTCGCCAACAGGTGGCGCTGTGAAAATCACCAAATGTAGTCATGGAAATGTTCTAGGCCGGACTGCCATTATATATCAGAGGTTTGGGGAAGATTGGAGTTTTTCAAAGTTATAGCACGCCAAATTTCATGAAAACACGCCAAATTTCGTGGCCCTGCCCCTCCCACACAGTAAATCCAAAACTCACGATTTTGATAACTTTTCATTGTCGAGGCCTTGAGAACAGACACCAAGTTTCAAACAGATACGATGAAAGCTCTAGGAGGAGTTCGTTCAAATACGACCCTGAAATGACCCCAAAACACGAAAACGCCAACTTTGAAACAAAATGGAGGCCGTGACCTTCGCCAGCCCGGGTCACCAGAGACTTTTTGTGCGTCTCGGGATGTTACATATTCCTCCAAATCCCGTACACGTGGATGAAACCGCGTCGAGGGGCTCCTCCGAAAACATAAATCTAGGTGGCGCTGTAGAGCCATTTTTGTACGTCCATGTCTGAGACCCCTAAAATACTTAATTTTACGCCCAACTTTGGGGTACGCAAATTTTCGTGAGTTTTGAGTATATATAGGCCGTCTAAAATGCGATTTACTTTTAGAAAAGCAATTACAAGTTGAAGTCCCTGGGATAAGATCCCTAGGAGGAGTTCGGTCAGTTAGGTCCCCTCAACCAGCCCGAAACACCAAAAATGGTCATTTTCATGCTTAAATATCTCGCTTCCTGTTCATTTTAGCCCATTGCTCCAAGAGACTTTTTGTAGGTCTTGCCTTGTTCTACAATTTGGCCGAGGTTTCATAACTCTGTGTCCAAAACTGTGGCGGGCCCTCAAAGAAAATTCAAGGGCGCTATAGAGCGCTTTGCCCCGCCCTAATTAATTATGCAGCCGAATTTTGCGTAATATTGGTCTCAATAAACGCAAGAAGTTTCAGACAGCTCTGAGAAAGTATGAAAGCCCAACACTTGAGTTTCTGAGAATCACAAGCCTTCAGCAGGTGATTCCTGACGATTTTCTTCTTTGAATCATTTCATGGAGCGCCACGCCCACACCGTTTCATCAAAATTCATAATTTTGATAACTTTTACTCAGGAAGTCTATATGAACACGCCTACCAAGTTTGAGGTCAATTGGATAAAATCTCTAGGACGAGTTCGTTCAAATATGACCTTCTCAACCAGCCCAAACACGAAAACTGTGATTTTCAGTCTTAAATATCTCGCTTCCTGTTTATTTTAGCCCATTGCTCCAAGAGACTTTTTGTAGGTCTTGCCTTGTTCTACAATTCGGCTGAGGTTTCATAACTCTGTGCCCAAAACTGTGGCGGGGCTGTCTCAAATAAAAGTTCAAGGGGCGCTATAGAGTGCTTTTGCCCTGCCCCTAATTAATTATGCAGCCGAATTTTGCAATATTGGTCTCAATAACCACAAGAAGTTTCAGACTGCTCTGAGAAAGTATGTGAAAGCCCAACACTTTTCCTGAAAATCAGCCCAAAAGTCAATGGAGTCACAGATTTTTCGAAAAATTCGCCACTGTTGACTTTGAGGCGCCGTCACCACGCCCTCTGATGAAAAGTTGAAATTTTTTCTCAAATGTCAACACCAAGGCCTTGACAACATCCACACCTAGTTTGAGGTGGATATACTCAAAGACTTTGGAGAAAGCTATCGTCAAGTAAAATATGACACTTCCTGTCGCCAACAGGTGGCGCTGTGAAAATCACCAAATGTTGTCATGGAAATGCGTTCTAGGCCGGACTGCGATTATATATCAGAGGTTTGGGAAGATTGGAGTATTTTTCAAAGTTATAGCACGTCGAAATTTTATAAACACACGCCGAATTTCGTGGCCCCGCCCCTCCCACACAGTAAATCCAAAAGTTACGATTTTGATAACTTTTCATTGTCGAGGCCTTGAGAACACACACGCCAAGTTTCAAACAGATAGGATGAAAGCTCTAGGAGGTTCGTTCAAATACGACCCTGAAATGACCCCAAAAACACGAAAACGCCAACTTTGAAACAAAATGGACGCCGTGACGTGCGCCGTAGCCCGGGTCACCAAGAGACTTTTTTGTGTGTCTCGGTATGGTACATATTCCTCCAAATCCCGTACACGTGGATGAAACCGCGTCGAGGGCTCCTCCGAAAACATAAATCTAGGTGGCGCTGTCGAGCCATTTTTGTTCGTCCATGTGCGACACCCTAAAATACGTAATTTTACGCCCGACCTTGGGGTACGCAAATTTTCGTGAGTTTTCAGTATATATAGCCGTCTAAAATGCGATTTACTTTTAGGAAAAAAGAAAATAAAAAAAAAAAAAAAAAAATAATAAACATTTGAAATACAATAGGGCTCGACCGCCAGTGCTCCTAATTAAAGCTGCGCAGCATTGGACGGCCCTCGCACGTCCGCGCACGTCGGGGCTGGCCGCTGGGGGCTGAGGCGAAAAAACGCAGACTTGAAGCAGTTTGTTCAAACCGACCACGCGCGATTAGCCAGAATTCGGTCAAATGGTCAAACTTCGGCGGAGCGCCACGCCCACACCGTTTCATCAAAATTGTAATTTTGATAACTTTTACTCGGAAGTCTATATGAACGCCTACCGAGTTTGAAGTCAATTGGATAAAATCCCTAGGAGGAGTTCGTTCAAATAGGACCCTTCTCAACCAGCCCAAACACTAAAATGGTGATTTTCAGTCTTAAATATCTCGCTTCCTGTTCATTTTAGCCCATTTCTCCAAGAGACTTTTTCGTAGGTCTTGCCATGTTCTACAATTCAGCTGAGCTTTCATAACTCTGTGTCCGAAACTGTGGCGGGCTGCCTCAAATAAAAGTTCAAGGGGCGCTATAGAGCGATTTTGCCCTGCCCTAATTAATTATGCAGCCGAAATTTGCATAATATTGGTCTTAATAAACAAGAAGTTTCAGACAGCTCTGAGAAAGTATGTGAAAGCCCAACACTTTTGCCTGAAAATCAGCCCAAAAGTCAATGGAGTCACAGATTTTTCGAAAAATTCGCCATTGTTGACTTTGAGGCGCCGTCACGGCCACGCCCTCTGATGAAAAGTTGAAATTTTTCTCAAATGTCAACCCAAGGCCTTGACAACATCCACACCTAGTTTGAGGTGGATATACTCAAAGACTTGGAGAAAGCTATCGTAAGTAAAATATGACACTTCCTGTCACCAACAGGTGGCGCTGTGAAAATCACCAAATGTTGTAATGGAAATGTGTT
The DNA here is from genome assembly GCA_036365135.1 of Miichthys miiuy. Classification (NCBI taxonomy): domain Eukaryota; kingdom Metazoa; phylum Chordata; class Actinopteri; family Sciaenidae; genus Miichthys; species Miichthys miiuy. Next base: position 21,550 of record JAAROE010000140.1, on the reverse strand, counting down.
CTAGTCTGGACTGCGATTATATATCAGAGGTTTGGGGAAGATTGGAGTATTTTTCGCAAAGTTATAGCACGTCGAAATTTCATGAAAACACGCCAAATTTCGTGGCCCCGCCCCTCCCACACAGTAAATCCAAAACTTACGATTTTGATAACTTTTCATTGTCGAGGCCTTGAGAACACACACGCCGAGTTTCAAACAGATAGGATGAAAGCTCTAGGAGGAGTTCGTTCAAATACGACCCCTGGAAATGACCCCAAAAACACGAAAACGCCAACTTTGAAACAAAATGGAGGCCGTGACCTTCGCCGTAGCCCGGGTCACCAAGAGACTTTTTGTGCGTCTCGGGATGTTACATATTCCTCCAAATCCTGTACACGTGGATGAAACCGTGTCGAGGGGCTCCTCCGAAAACATAAATCTAGGTGGCGCTGTAGAGCCATTTTTGTATGTCCATGTCTGAGACCCTAAAATACTTAATTTTACGCCCAACTTTGGGTACGCAAATTTTCGTGAGTTTTTGAGTATATATAGGCCGTCTAAAATGCGATTTACTTTTAGAAAAGCAATTACAAGTTGAAGTCCCTGGGATAAGATCCTAGGAGGAGTTCGGTCAGTTAGGTCCCCTTCTCAACCAGCCCGAAACACCAAAAATGGTCATTTTCAGTCTTAAATATCTCGCTTCCTGTTCATTTTAGCCCATTGCTCCAAGAGACTTTTTTGTAGGTCTTGCCATGTTCTACAATTGGCCGAGGTTTCATAACTCTGTGTCCAAAACTGTGGCGGGCTGCCTCAAAGAAAAATTCAAGGGGGCGCTAGAGCGCTTTGCCCTGCCCTAATTAATTATGCAGCCGAATTTTGTAATATTGGTCTCAATAAACACAAGAAGTTTCAGACAGCTCTGAGAAAGTATGTGAAAGCCCAACACTTGAGTTTCTGAGAATCACAAGCCTTCAGCAGGTGATTCCTGACGATTTTCTTCTTTGAATCATTTCATGGAGCGCCACGCCACACCGTTTCATCAAAATTCATAATTTTGATAACTTTTACTCGGGAAGTCTATATGAACGCGCTACCAAGTTTGACGTCAATTGATAAAATCTCTAGGACGAGTTCGTTCAAATATGACCCCTTTCAACCAGCCGAAACGCCGAAAACTGTGATTTTCAGTCTTAAATATCTCGCTTCCTGTTTATTTTAGCCCATTGCTCCAAGAGACTTTTTTGTAGGTCTTGCCTTGTTGTACAATTCGGCTGAGGTTTCATAACTCTGTGTCCAAAACTGTGGCGGGGCTGCCTGAAAGAAAAGTTCAAGGGGGCGCTATAGAGCGCTTTTGCCCCGCCCCCTAATTAATTATGCAGCCGAATTTTGCGTAATATTGGTCTTGATACACACAAGAAGTTTCATACAGCTCTGAGAAAGTATGTGAAAGCCCAACACTTTTTCCTGAAAATCAGCCCAAAAGTCAATGGAGTCACAGATTTTTTCGAAAAATTCGCCACTGTTGACTTTGAGGCGCCGTCACGGCCACGCCCTCTGATGAAAAGTTGATTTTTTTTGTCAAATGTCAACACCAAGGTCTTGACAACATCCACACCTAGTTTGAGGTGGATATACTCAAAGACTTCGGAGAAAGCTTCGTCAAAAATATGACACTTCCTGTCGCCAACAGGTGGCGCTGTGAAAATCACCAAATGTTGTCATGGAAATGTGCATTCTAGGCCGGACTGCCATTATATATCAGAGGTTTGGGGAAGATTGGAGTATTTTTCGCAAAGTTATAGCACGTCGAAATTTTATAAACACTCGCCGAATTTCGTGGCCCCGCCCCTCCCACACAGTAAATCCAAAAGTTACGATTTTGATAACTTTTCATTGTCGAGGCCTTGAGAACACACACACCGAGTTTCAAACAGATACGATGAAAGCTCTAGGAGGAGTTCGTTCAAATACGACCCTGAAATGACCCCAAACACAAACGCCAACTTTGAAACAAAATGGACGCCGTGACGTGCACCGTAGCCCGGGTCACCAAGAGACTTTTTTGTGTGTCTTGGGATGTTACATATTCCCTCCAAATCCCGTACACGTGGATGAAACCGCGTCGAGGGCTCCTCCGAAAACATAAATCTAGGTGGCGCTGTCGAGCCATTTTTGTTCGTCCATGTGCGACACCCCTAAAATACGTAATTTTACGCCCGACCTTGGGGGGGTACGCAAATTTTCGTGAGTTTTCGAGTATATATAGGCCTTCTAAAATGCGATTTACTTTTAGGAAGAAAAAGAAAAATAAAAAAGAAAATAATTAAAGCTGCAAGCAGCATTGACGGCCCTCGCACATCCGCGCCGTCGGCACAGGCGGAAAACACGCGAGCCTTCAAGCAGTTTGTTCAAACTGACCACGCGTAGCCAGAATTCGGTCAAATGGTCAAACTCGACGGAGCGCCACGCCCACACCGTTTCATCAAAATTCAAAATTTTGATAACTTTTACTCGGAAGTCTATATGAACGCGCCTACCAAGTTTGAAGTCGATTGGATAAAATCCTAGAGTAGTTCGTTCAAATAGGACCCTTCTCAACCATCCCGAACACTAAAATGGTAATTTTCATCGGTCACACGGTCAAACTTGACGGAGCGCCACGCCACACCGTTTCATCAAAATTCAAAATTTTGATAACTTTTACTCGGGAAGTCTATATGAACACGCCTACCAAGTTTGAGTCAATTGGATAAAATCTCTAGGAGGAGTTCGTTCAAATATGACCCCTTCTCAACCAGCCCGAAACACTAAAAATGGTGATTTTCAGTCTTAAATATCTCGCTTCCTGTTCATTTTAGCCCATTGCTCCAAGAGACTTTTTGTAGGTCTTGCCATGTTCTACAATTCAGCTGAGCTTTCATAGCTCTGTGTCCGAAACTGTGGCAGGGCTGCCTCAAATAAAAGTTCAAGGGGCGCTATAGAGCGCTTTTGCCCGCCCCTAATTAATTATGCAGCCGAAATTTGCATAATATTGGTCTTAATAAACACAAGAAGTTTCAGACAGCTCTGAGAAAGTATGTGAAAGCCCAACACTTTTCCTGAAAATCAGCCCAAAAGTCAATGGAGTCACAGATTTTTCGAAAAATCGCCACTGTTGACTTTGAGGCGCCGTCACGGCCACGCCCTCTGATGAAAAGTTGAAATTTTTCTCAAATGTCAACCCCAAGGCCTTGACAACATCCACACCTAGTTTGAGGTGGATATACTCAAAGACTTCGAGAAAGCTATCGTTAAGTAAAATATGACACTTCCTGTCGCCAACAGGTGGCGCTGTGAAAATCACCAAATGTTGTCATGGAAATGCATTCTAGGCTGGACTGTCATTATATATCAGAGGTTTGGGGAAGATTTGAGTATTTTTCGCAAAGTTATAGCACGTCAAAATTTCATGAAAACACGCCGAATTTCGTGGCCCCCCCTCCCACACTGTAAATCCAAAACTTACGATTTTGATAACTTTTCATTGTCGAGGCCTTGAGAACACACACGCCAAGTTTCAAACAGATAGGATGAAAGCTCTAGGAGGAGTTCGTTCAAATACGACCCTGAAATGACCCCAAAACACGAAAACGCCAACTTTGAAACAAAATGGACGCCGTGACCTTCACCGTAGCCCGGTCACCAGAGACTTTTTGTGCGTCTCGGGATGTTACATATTCCTCCAAATCCCGTACACGTGGATGAAACCGTGTCGAGGGGCTCCTCCGAAAACATAAATCTAGGTGGCGCTGTAGAGCCATTTTTGTATGTCCATGTCTGAGACCCTAAAATACTTAATTTTACGCCCAACTTTGGGGGTACGCAAATTTTCGTGAGTTTTTGAGTATATATAGGCCGTCTAAAATGCGATTTACTTTAGGAAAAGCAATTACAAGTTGAAGTCCCTGGGATAAGATCCCAGGAGGAGTTCGGTCAGTTAGGTCCCCTTCCAACCAGCCCGAAACACCAAAAATGGTCATTTTCATGCTTAAATATCTCGCTTCCTGTTCATTTTAGCCCATTGCTCCAAGAGACTTTTTGTAGGTCTTGCCTTGTTCTACAATTTGGCTGAGGTTTCATAACTCTGTGTCCAAAACTGTGGCAGGGCTGCCTCAAAGAAAATTCAAGGGGCGCTATAGAGCGCTTTTGCCCCGCCCTAATTAATTATGCAGCCGAATTTTGCGTAATATTGGTCTCAATAAACGCAAGAAGTTTCAGACAGCTCTGAGAAAGTATGTGAAAGCCCAACACTTGAGTTTCTGAGAATCACAAGCCTTCAGCAGGTGATTCATGACGATTTTCTTCTTTGAATCATTTCATGGAGCGCCACGCCCACACCGTTTCATCAAAATTCATAATTTTGATAACTTTTACTCGGAAGTCTATATGAACACGCCTACCAAGTTTGAAGTCAATTGGATAAAATCTCTAGGACGAGTTCGTTCAAATATGACCCTTCTCAAGCAGCCCAAACGCCAAAAACTGTGATTTTCAGTCTTAAATATCTCGCTTCCTGTTTATTTTAGCCCATTGCTCCAAGAGACTTTTTTGTAGGTCTTGCCTTGTTCTACAATTCGGCTGAGCTTTCATAACTCTGTGTCCAAAACTGTGGCGGGGCTGCCTGAAAGAAAAGTTCAAGGGGCGCTATAGAGCGCTTTTGCCCCGCCCTAATTAATTATGCAGCCGAATTTTGCGTAATATTGGTCTTAATACACACAAGAAGTTTCAGACAGCTCTGAGAAAGTATGTGAAAGCCCAACACTTTTTCCTGAAAATCAGCCCAAAAGTCAATGGAGTCACAGATTTTTCGAAAAATTCGCCACTATTGACTTTGAGCGCCGTCACGGCCACGCCTCCGATGAAAAGTTGAAATATTTTCTCAAATGTCAACACCAAGGCCTTGACAACATCCACACCTAGTTTGAGGTGGATATACTCAAAGACTTTGGAGAAAGCTATCGTCAAAAAATATGACACTTCCTGTCGCCAACAGGTGGCGCTGTGAAAATCACCAAATGTTGTAATGGAAATGTGTTCTAGGCCGGACTGCGATTATATATCAGAGGTTTGGGAAGATTTGAGTATTTTTCACAAAGTTATAGCACGTCGAAATTTCATGAAAACACGCGAATTTCGTGGCCCGCCCTCCCACACAGTAAATCCAAAACTTACGATTTTGATAACTTTTCATTGTCGAGGCCTGAAGAACACACACGCCAAGTTTCAAACAGATACGATGAAAGCTCTAGGAGGAGTTCGTTCAAATCGACCCTGAAATGACCCAAAACACAACGCCAACTTTGAAACAAAATGGACGCCGTGAACTTCACCGTAGCCCGGTCACCAAGAGACTTTTTGTGCGTCTCGGGATGTTACATACTTGCTCCAAATCCCGCACACGTGGATGAAACCGTGTCGAGGCTCCTCCGAAAACATAAATCTAGGTGGCGCTGTCGAGCCATTTTGTTCGTCCATGCGACACCCTAAAATACGTAATTTTACGCCCGACCTTGGGGTACGCAAATTTTCGTGAGTTTTCGAGTATATATAGGCCGTCTAAAATGCGATTTACTTTTAGGAAGAAAAAGAAAAATAAAAAAAAAAAAAAAAATAATAAACATTTGAAATTCAATAGGGCCTCGCACGCCAGTGCTCGGGCCCTAATTAAAGCTGCAAGCAGCATTGGACGGGCCCTCGCACATCCGCGCACGTCGGGGGGGCTGGCACGCCGGGGCACAGGGCGGAAAACACGCGAGCTTTCGAAGCAGTTTGTTCAAACCGACCATGCGCATTAGCCAGAATTCGGTCAAATGGTCAAACTCGACGGAGCGCCACGCCCACACCGTTTCATCAAAATTCGTAATTTTGATAACTTTTACTCAGGAAGTCTATATGAACGCACCTACCAAGTTTGAAGTCAATTGGATAAAACCCAGGAGGAGTTCGTTCAAATCGACCCTTCTCAACCAACCGAAACACTAAAAATGGTGATTTTCATCGGTCAAACTTGACGGAGCGCCACGCCACACCGTTTCATCAAAATTCGTAATTTTGATAACTTTACTCGGAAGTCTATATAAACGAACCTACCAAGTTTGAAGTCAATTGGATAAAATCTAGGAGGAGTTCGTTCAAATAGGACCCTTCTCAACCATCCCAAACACTAAAAATGGTGATTTTCATCGGTCAATTGGTCAAACTTGACGGAGCGCCACGCCCACACCGTTTCATCAAAATTTGTAATTTTGATAACTTTACTCGGAAGTCGATATGAACGCACCTACCAAGTTTGAGGTCAATTGGATAAAATCTCTAGGAGGAGTTCGTTCAAATAGGACCCCTTCTCAACCAGCCCGAAACACCGAAAACGGTGATTTTCAGTCTTAAATATCTCGCTTCCTGTTCATTTTAGCCCATTTCTCCAAGAGACTTTTTCGTAGGTCTTGCCATGTTCTACAATTCAGCTGAGCTTTCATACCTCTGTGTCCAAAACTGTGGTGGGCTGCCTCAAAGAAAAGTTCAAGGGGGCGCTATAGAGCGCTTTTGCCCCGCCCCCTAATTAATTATGCAGCCGAATTTTGCGTAATATTGGTCTTAATAAACACAAGAGGTTTCAGACAGCTCTGATAAAGTATGTGAAAGCCCAACACTTTTGCCTGAAAATCAGCCCAAAAGTCAATGGAGTCACAGATTTTTTCGAAAAATTCGCCATTGTTGACTTTGAGGTGCCGTCACGGCCACGCCCTCCGATGAAAAGTTGAAATTTTTCTCAAATGTCAACCCCAAGGCCTTGACAACATACATACCTATTTTGAGGTGGATATACTCAAAGACTTGGAGAAAGCTATCGTTAATAAAATATGACACTTCCTGTCACCAACAGGTGGCGCTGTGAAAATCACCAAATGTTGTAATGGAAATGTGTTGTAGTCTGGACTGCGATTATATATCAGAGGTTTGGGGAAGATTGGAGTATTTTTCAAAGTTATAGCACGTCGAAATTTCATGAAAACATGCCAAATTTGTGGCCCCGCCCTCCCACACAGTAAATCCAAAACTTACGATTTTGATAACTTTTCATTGTCGAGGCCTTGAGAACACACACGCCGAGTTTCAGACAGATAGGATGAAAGCTCTAGGAGGAGTTCGTTCAAATACGACCCTGAAATGACCCCAAAACACGAAAACGCCAACTTTGAAACAAAATGGAGGCCGTGACCTTCGCCGTAGCCCGGGTCACCAAGAGACTTTTTTGTGCGTCTCGGGATGTTACATATTCCCTCCAAATCCCGTACACGTGGATGAAACCGCGTCGAGGGCTCCTCCGAAAACATAAATCTAGGTGGCGGTGTAGAGCCATTTTTGTATGTCCATGTCTGAGACCCTAAAATACTTAATTTTACGCCCAACTTTGGGTACGCAAATTTCCGTGAGTTTTTGAGTATATATAGGCCGTCTAAAATGCGATTTACTTTTAGAAAAGCAATTACAAGTTGAAGTCCCTGGGATAAGATCCTAGGAGGAGTTCGGTCAGTTAGGTCCCCTTCTCAACCAGCCCGAAACACCAAAAATGGTCATTTTCATGCTTAAATATCTCGCTTCCTGTTCATTTTAGCCCATTGCTCCAAGAGACTTTTTTGTAGGTCTTGCCTTGTTCTACAATTTGGCCGAGGTTTCATAACTCTGTGTCCAAAACTGTGGCGGGGCTGCCTCAAAGAAAAATTCAAGGGGCGCTATAGAGCGATTTTGCCCGCCCTAATTAATTATGCAGCCGAATTTTGCGTAATATTGGTCTCAATAAACGCAAGAAGTTTCAGACAGCTCTAAGAAAGTGTGAAAGCCCAACACTTGAGTTTCTGAGAATCACAAGCCTTCAGCAGGTGATTCCTGACGATTTTCTTCTTTGAATCATTTCATGGAGCGCCACGCCCACACCGTTTCATCAAAATTCATAATTTTGATAACTTTTACTGGAAGTCTATATGAACACGCCTACCAAGTTTGACGTCAATTGGATAAAATCTCTAGGACGAGTTCGTTCAAATATGACCCCTTCTCAACCAGCCCGAAACGAAAACTGTGATTTTCGGTCTTAAATATCTTGCTTCCTGTTTATTTTAGCCCATTGCTCCAAGAGACTTTTTTGTAGGTCTTGCCTTGTTGTACAATTCGGCTGAGGTTTCATAACTCTGTGCCCAAAACTGTGGCGGGGCTGTCTCAAATAAAAGTTCAAGGGGGCGCTATAGAGCGATTTTGCCCCGCCCCCTAATTAATTATGCAGCCGAATTTTGCGTAATCTTGGTCTTAATAAACACAAGAAGTTTCAGACAGCTCTGAGAAAGTATGTGAAAGCCCAACACTTTTGCCTGAAAATCAGCCCAAAAGTCAATGGAGTCACAGATTTTTCAAAAATTCGCCACTGTTGACTTTGAGGCGCCGTCACGGCCACGCCCTCCGATGAAAAGTTGAAATTTTTCTCAAATGTCAACACCAAGGCCTTGACAACATCCACACCTAGTTTGAGGTGGATATACTCAAAGACTTCGGAGAAAGCTATCGTCAAGTAAAATATGACACTTCCTGTCGCCAACAGGTGGCGCTGTGAAAATCACCAAATGTTGTCATGGAAATGTGTTCTAGGCCAGACTGCCATTATATATCAGAGGTTTGGGAAGATTGGAGTATTTTTCGCAGTTATAGCACGTCGAAATTTCACGAAACACGCGAATTTCGTGGCCCCGCCCTCCCACACAGTAAATCAAAAGTTACGATTTTGATAACTTTTCATTGTCGAGGCCTTGAGAACACACACGCCAAGTTTCAAACAGATAGGATGAAAGCTCTAGGAGGAGTTCGTTCAAATACGACCCTGAAATGACCCCAAAACATGAAAACGCAACTTTGAAACAAAATGGACGCCGTGACGTGCGCCGTAGCCGGGTCACCAAGAGACTTTTTGTGTGTCTCGGTATGTTACATATTCCTCCAAATCCCGTACGTGGATGAAACCGTCGAGGCTCCTCCGAAAACATAAATCTAGGTGGCGCTGTCGAGCCATTTTTGTTCGTCCATGTGCGACACCCTAAAATACGTAATTTTACGCCCGACCTTGGGGTACGCAAATTTCGGAGTTTTCGAGTATATAGGCCGTCTAAAATGCGATTTACTTTTAGGAAGAAAAAGAAAAAAAGAAAAAAAAGAAAAAATAATAAACATTTGAAATTCAATAGGCCTCGCACCGCAGTGCTCGGGCCCTAATAAACATTCGAAATTCAATAGGGCCTCGCACCGCAGTGCTCGGGCCCTAATTAAAGCTGCAAGCAGCATTGACGGGCCTCGCACATCCGCGACGTCGGGGCTGGCACCGGGGCACAGGGCGGAAAACACGCGAGCTCAAGCAGTTTGTTCAAACTGACCACGCCGCAGCCAGAATTCGGTCAAACGGTCAAACTCGACAGGCGCCACGCCCACACCGTTTCATCAAAATTCGTAATTTTGATAACTTTTACTCGGAAGTCTATGTGAACGCCTACCGATTTTGAAGTCGATTGGATAAAATCCTAGAGGAGTTCGTTCAAATAGGACCCCTTCTCAACCATCCCGAAACTAAAATGGTGATTTTCATCGGTCAAACTTGACGGAGCGCCACGCCCACACCGTTTCATCAAAATTCGTAATTTTGATAACTTTTACTCGGAAGTCTATATGAACGCACCTACCAAGTTTGAAGTCGATTGGATAAAATCCTAGGAGGAGTTCGTTCAAATAGGACCCTTCTCAACCATCCCGAAACACTAAAAATGGGTCAACGGTCAAACTTGGCGGAGCGCCACGCCCACACCGTTTCATCAAAATTTGTAATTTTGATAACTTTTACTCGGAAGTCTATATAAACGCACCTACCAAGTTTGAAGTCAATTGGATAAAATCTCTAGGAGGAGTTCGTTCAAATATGACCCTTCTCAACCAGCCCAAGCAAAACGGTGATTTTCAGTCTTAAATATCTCGCTTCCTGTTCATTTTAGCCCATTGCTCCAAGAGACTTTTTTGTAGGTCTTGCCATGTTCTACAATTCGGCTGTGGGTTCATAGCTCTGTGTCCAAAACTGTGGCGGGGCTGCCTCAAATAAAAGTTCAAGGGGGCGCTATAGAGCGCTTTTGCCCCCCCTAATTAATTATGCAGCCGAAATTTGCATAATATTGGTCTTAATAAACACAATAAGTTTCAGACAGCTCTGAGAAAGTATATGAAAGCCCAACACTTTTTCCTGAAAATCAGCCCAAAAGTCAATGGAGTCACAGATTTTTTCGAAAAATTCGCCATTGTTGACTTTGAGGCGCCGTCACGGCCACGCCCTTTGATGAAAAGTTGAAATTTTTTCTCAAATGTCAACCCCAAGGCCTTGACAACATCCACACCTAGTTTGAGGTGGATATACTCAAAGACTTCGGAGAAAGCTATCGTTAAGTAAAATATGACACTTCCTGTCACCAACAGGTGGCGCTGTGAAAATCACCAAATGTTGTAATGGAAATGTGTTCTAGTCTGGACTGCGATTATATATCAGAGGTTTGGGGAAGATTGGAGTATTTTTCGCAAAGTTATAGCACGTCGAAATTTCATGAAAACACGCCAAATTTCGTGGCCCCGCCCCTCCCACACAGTAAATCCAAAACTCACGATTTTGATAACTTTTCATTGTCGAGGCCTTGAGAACAGACACCCCAAGTTTCAAACAGATACGATGAAAGCTCTAGGAGGAGTTCGTTCAAATACGACCCTGAAATGACCCCAAAAACACGAAAACGCCAACTTTGAAACAAAATGGAGGCCGTGACCTTCGCCGTAGCCCGGGTCACCAAGAGACTTTTTTGTGCATCTCGGGATGTTACATATTCCCTCCAAATCCCGTACACGTGGATGAAACCGTGTCGAGGGGCTCCTCCGAAAACATAAATCTAGGTGGCGCTGTCGAGCCATTTTTGTATGTCCATGTCTGAGACCCCTAAAATACTTAATTTTACGCCCAACTTTGGGGGGGTACGCAAATTTTCGTGAGTTTTTGAGTATATATAGGCCATCTAAAATGCGATTTACTTTTAGAAAAGCAATTACAAGTTGAAGTCCCTGGGATAAGATCCTAGGAGGAGTTCGGTCAGTTAGGTCCCCTTCTCAACCAGCCCGAAACACCAAAAATGGTCATTTTCATGTTTAAATATCTCGCTTTCTGTTCATTTTAGCCCATTGCTCCAAGAGACTTTTGTAGGTCTTGCCATGTTCTACAATTTGGCCGAGGTTTCATAACTCTGTGTCCAAAACTGTGGGGGCTGCCTCAAAGAAAATTCAAGGGGCGCTATAGAGCGCTTTGCCCCGCCCCCTAATTAATTATGCAGCCGAATTTTGCGTAATATTGGTCTCAATAAACACAAGAAGTTTCAGACAGCTCTGAGAAAGTATGTGAAAGCCCAACACTTCAGTTTCTGAGAATCACAAGCCTTCAGCAGGTGATTCCTGACGATTTTCTTCTTTGAATCATTTCATGGAGCGCCATGCCCACACCGTTTCATCAAAATTCATAATTTTGATAACTTTTACTCGGGAAGTCTATATGAACACACCTACCAAGTTTGACGTCAATTGGATAAAATCTCTAGGGCGAGTTCGTTCAAATATGACCCCTTCTCAACCAGCCCGAAACGCCGAAAACTGTGATTTTCAGTCTTAAATATCTCGCTTCCTGTTTATTTTAGCCCATTGCTCCAAGAAACTTTTTTGTAGGTCTTGCCTTGTTCTACAATTCGGCTGAGGTTTCATAACTCTGTGTCCAAAACTGTGGCGGGGCTGCCTCAAATAAAAGTTCAAGGGGGCGCTATAGAGCGCTTTTGCCCCGCCCCCTAATTAATTATGCAGCCGAATTTTGCATAATATTGGTCTCAATACACACAAGAAGTTTCAGACAGCTCTGAGAAAGTATGTGAAAGCCCAACACTTTTTCCTGAAAATCAGCCCAAAAGTCAATGGAGTCACAGACTTTTTCGAAAAATTCGCTACTGTTGACTTTGAGGTGCCGTCACGACCACGCCCTCTGATGAAAAGTTGAAATTTTTTCTCAAATGTCAACACCAAGGCCTTGACAACATCCACACCTAGTTTGAGGTGGATATACTCAAAGACTTCGGAGAAAGCTATCGTTAAAAAAATATGACACTTCCTGTCGCCAACAGGTGGCGCTGTAAAAATCACCAAATGTTGTAATGGAAATGCGTTCTAGTCCGGACTGCCATTATATATCAGAGGTTTGGGGAAGATTGGAGTATTTTTCGCAAAGTTATAGCACGTCAAAATTTCACGAAAACACGCCGAATTTCGTGGCCCCGCCCCTCCCACACAGTAAATCCAAAACTCGCGATTTTGATAACTTTTCATTGTCGAGGCCTGAAGAACACACACGCCAAGTTTCAAACAGATACGATGAAAGCTCTAGGAGGAGTTCGTTCAAATACGACCCCTGGAAATGACCCCAAAAACACGAAAACGCCAACTTTGAAACAAAATGGAGGCCGTGACCTTCGCCGTAGCCCGGGTCACCAAGAGACTTTTTTGTGCGGCTCGGTATGTTACATACTCGCTCCAAATCCCGTACATGTGGATGAAACCGTGTCGAGGGGCTCCTCCGAAAACATAAATCTAGGTGGCGCTGTCGAGCCATTTTTGTTCGTCCATGTCCGACACCCCTAAAATACTTAATTTTACGCCCGACCTTGGGGGGGTACGCAAATTTTCGTGAGTTTTCGAGTATATATAAGCCGTCTAAAATGCGATTTACTTTTTGGTAGAAAAGAAAAAAAAAAAAAAAAAAAAAAAAATAATAAACATTTGAAATTCAATAGGGCCTCGCACCGCCAGTGCTCGGGCCCTAATAATAATAAACATTCGAATTAATAGGCCTCGCACCGCCAGTGCTCGGGCCTAAAAAAAAAAAAAAGAAAAATAATAAACATTTGAAATTCAATAGGCCTCTGACCGCAGTGCTCGGGCCCTAATAATAAACATTCGAATCAATAGGCCTCGCACCGCCAGTGCTCGGCCCTAATAATAAAAAAATAATAAACATTGAAATTAATAGCCTCGCACCGCCAGTGCCCTAATAAAAGAAAAATAATAAACATTCGAAATTCAATAGGGCCTACCGCCAGTGCTCGGGCCCTAAAAGAAAAATAATAAACATTTGAAATCAATAGGGCCTGTGACCGCAGTGCTCTGGCCTAATAATAAACATTTGAAATACAATAGGCCTCGCACCGCCAGTGCTCGGGCCCTAATTACAAGTTGAAGTCCCTGGGATAAGATCCCTAGGAGGAGTCAGTTAGGTCCCCTTCTCAACCAGCCGAAACACCAAAAATGGTCATTTTCAGTCTTAAATATCTCGCTTCCTGTTCATTTTAGCCCATTGCTCCAAGAGACTTTTCGTAGGTCTTGCCTTGTTCTACAATTTGGCCGAGGTTTCATAACTCTGTGTCCAAAACTGTGGCGGGGCTGCCTCAAAGAAAAATTCAAGGGGCGCTATAGAGCGCTTTGCCCCGCCCCTAATTAATTATGCAGCCGAATTTTGCGTAATATTGGTCTCAATAAACACAAGAAGTTTCAGACAGCTCTGAGAAAGTATGTGAAAGCCCAACACTTGCGTTTCTGAGAATCACAAGCCTTCAGCAGGTGATTCCTGACGATTTTCTTCTTTGAATCATTTCATGGAGCGCCACGCCCACACCGTTTCATCAAAATTCATAATTTTGATAACTTTTACTCGGAAGTCTATATGAACACGCCTACCAAGTTTGAAGTCAATTGGATAAAATCTCTAGGACGAGTTCGTTCAAATATGACCCCTTCTCAACCAGCCCGAAACGCCGAAAACTGTGATTTTCAGTCTTAAATATCTCGCTTCCTGTTTATTTTAGCCCATTGCTCCAAGAGACTTTTTTGTAGGTCTTGCCTTGTTCTACAATTCGGCTGAGCTTTCATAACTCTGTGTCCAAAACTGTGGCGGGGCTGCCTGAAAGAAAAGTTCAAGGGGGCGCTATAGAGCGCTTTTGCCCCCCCTAATTAATTATGCAGCCGAATTTTGCGTAATATTGGTCTCAATAACCACAAGAAGTTTCAGACTGCTCTGAGAAAGTATGTGAAAGCCCAACACTTTTTCCTGAAAATCAGCCCAAAAGTCAATGGAGTCACAGATTTTTTCGAAAAATTCGCCACTGTTGACTTTGAGGTGCCGTCACGGCCACGCCCTCCGATGAAAAGTTGATTTTTTTTCTCAAATGTCAACACCAAGGCCTTGACAACATCCACACCTAGTTTGAGGTGGATATACTCAAAGACTTTCGAGAAAGCTAGCGTCAAAAAAATATGACACTTCCTGTCGCCAACAGGTGGCGCTGTGAAAATCACCAAATTTTGTCATGGAAATGTGTTCTAGGCCAGACTACGATTATATATCAGAGGTTTGGAGAAGATTGGAGTATTTTTCGCAAAGTTATACCACGTCGAAATTTTATAACACTCGCCGAATTTTCCCCGCCCCTCCCACACAGTAAATCCAAAAGTTACGATTTTGATAACTTTTCATTGTCGAGGCCTTGAGAACACACACGCCAAGTTTCAAACAGATAGGATGAAAGCTCTAGGAGGAGTTCGTTCAAATACGACCCCTGGAAATGACCCCAAAAACACGAAAACGCCAACTTTGAAACAAAATGGACGCCGTGACCTTCGCTGTAGCCGGTCACCAAGAGACTTTTTGTGCGTCTTGGGATGTTACATATTCCTCCAAATCCCGTACACGTGGATGAAACCGCGTCGAGGGGCTCCTCCGAAAACATAAATCTAGGTGGCGCTGTCGAGCCATTTTTGTTCGTCCATGTGCGACACCCCTAAAATACGTAATTTTACGCCCGACCTTGGGTACGCAAATTTTCGTGAGTTTTCGAGTATATATAGGCCTTCTAAAATGCGATTTACTTTGAAGAAAAAGAAAAAAAATAAAAATAAAAGAAATTAAAGCTGCAAGCAGCATTGGACGGGCCCTCGCACATCCGCGCACGTCGGGGGGCACAGGGCGGAAAACACGCGAGCCTTCGAAGCAGTTTGTTCAAACTGACCACGCGCATTAGCCAGAATTCGGTCAAATGGTCAAACTCGACGAGCGCCACACACCGTTTCATCAAAATTCAAAATTTTGATAACTTTTACTCGGAAGTCTATATGAACGCGCCTACCAAGTTTGAAGTCGATTGGATAAAATCCCTAGGAGGAGTTCGTTCAAATAGGACCCCTTCTCAACCATCCCGAAACACTAAAAATGGTGATTTTCATCGGTCAAACGGTCAAACTCGACGGAGCGCCACGCCCACACCGTTTCATCAAAATTCGTAATTTTGATAACTTTTACTCGGAAGTCTATATGAACACGCCTACCAAGTTTGAGGTCAATTGGATAAAATCTCTAGGAGGAGTTCGTTCAAATATGACCCCTTCTCAACCAGCCCGAAACACTAAAAATGGTGATTTTTCATTCTTAAATATCTCGCTTCCTGTTCATTTTAGCCCATTGCTCCAAGAGACTTTTTTGTAGGTCTTGCCTTGTTCTACAATTCAGCTGAGCTTTCATAGCTCTGTGTCCGAAACTGTGGCGGGGCTGCCTCAAATAAAAGTTCAAGGGGGCGCTATAGAGCGCTTTTGCCCCGCCCCCTAATTAATTATGCAGCCGAAATTTGCGTAATATTGGTCTTAATAAACACAAGAAGTTTCAGACAGCTCTGAGAAAGTATGTGAAAGCCCAACACTTTTGCCTGAAAATCAGCCCAAAAGTCAATGGAGTCACAGATTTTTTCGAAAAAATCGCCACCGTTGACTTTGAGGCGCCGTCACGGCCACGCCCTCTGATGAAAAGTTGAAATTTTTTCTCAAATGTCAACCCCAAGGCCATGACAACATCCACACCTAGTTTGAGGTGGATATACTCAAAGACTTCGGAGAAAGCTATCGTTAAGTAAAATATGACACTTCCTGTCGCCAACAGGTGGCGCTGTGAAAATCACCAAATGTTGTCATGGAAATGCATCCTAGGCTGGACTGTCATTATATATCAGAGGTTTGGGGAAGATTTGAGTATTTTTCGCAAAGTTATAGCACGTCAAAATTTCATGAAAACACGCCGAATTTCGTGGCCCCGCCCCTCCCACACTGTAAATCCAAAACTTACGATTTTGATAACTTTTCATTGTCGAGGCCTTGAGAACACACACGCCAAGTTTCAAACAGATAGGATGAAAGCTCTAGGAGGAGTTCGTTCAAATACGACCCTGAAATTACCCCAAAAACACGAAACGCCAACTTTGAAACAAAATGGACGCCGTGACCTTCACCGTAGCCCGGGTCACCAAGAGACTTTTTTGTGCGTCTCGGGATGTTACATATTCCTCCAAATCCCGTACACGTGGATGAAACCGTGTCGAGGGCTCCTCCGAAAACATAAATCTAGGTGGCGCTGTAGAGCCATTTTTGTATGTCCATGTCTGAGACCCCTAAAATACTTAATTTTACGCCCAACTTTGGGGGGGTACGCAAATTTTCGTGAGTTTTTGAGTATATATAGGCCGTCTAAAATGCGATTTACTTTAGGAAAAGCAATTACAAGTTGAAGTCCCTGGGATAAGATCCTAGGAGGAGTTCGGTCAGTTAGGTCCCCTTCCCAACCAGCCCGAAACACCAAAAATGGTCATTTTCATGCTTAAATATCTCGCTTCCTGTTCATTTTAGCCCATTGCTCCAAGAGACTTTTTGTAGGTCTTGCCTTGTTCTACAATTTGGCTGAGGTTTCATAACTCTGTGTCCAAAACTGTGGCGGGCTGCCTCAAAGAAAATTCAAGGGCGCTATAGAGCGCTTTTGCCCGCCCCTAATTAATTATGCAGCCGAATTTTGCGTAATATTGGTCTCAATAAACGCAAGAAGTTTCAGACAGCTCTGAGAAAGTATGTGAAAGCCCAACACTTGAGTTTCTGAGAATCACAAGCCTTCAGCAGGTGATTCATGACGATTTTCTTCTTTGAATCATTTCATGGAGCGCCACGCCCACACCGTTTCATCAAAATTCATAATTTTGATAACTTTTACTCGGGAAGTCTATATGAACACGCCTACCAAGTTTGAAGTCAATTGGATAAAATCTCTAGGACGAGTTCGTTCAAATATGACCCCTTCTCAAGCAGCCCGAAACGCCAAAAACTGTGATTTTCAGTCTTAAATATCTCGCTTCCTGTTTATTTTAGCCCATTGCTCCAAGAGACTTTTTTGTAGGTCTTGCCTTGTTCTACAATTCGGCTGAGCTTTCATAACTCTGTGTCCAAAACTGTGGCGGGGCTGCCTGAAAGAAAAGTTCAAGGGGGCGCTATAGAGCGCTTTTGCCCCGCCCCCTAATTAATTATGCAGCCGAATTTTGCGTAATATTGGTCTTAATACACACAAGAAGTTTCAGACAGCTCTGAGAAAGTATGTGAAAGCCCAACACTTTTTCCTGAAAATCAGCCCAAAAGTCAATGGAGTCACAGATTTTTTCGAAAAATTCGCCACTATTGACTTTGACGCGCCGTCACGGCCACGCCCTCCGATGAAAAGTTGAAATATTTTCTCAAATGTCAACACCAAGGCCTTGACAACATCCACACCTAGTTTGAGGTGGATATACTCAAAGACTTTGGAGAAAGCTATCGTCAAAAAAATATGACACTTCCTGTCGCCAACAGGTGGCGCTGTGAAAATCACCAAATGTTGTAATGGAAATGTGTTCTAGGCCGGACTGCCATTATATATCAGAGGTTTGGGGAAGATTTGAGTATTTTTCACAAAGTTATAGCACGTCGAAATTTCATGAAAACACGCCGAATTTCGTGGCCCCGCCCCTCCCACACAGTAAATCCAAAACTTACGATTTTGATAACTTTTCATTGTCGAGGCCTGAAGAACACACACGCCAAGTTTCAAACAGATACGATGAAAGCTCTAGGAGGAGTTCGTTCAAATACGACCCCTGGAAATGACCCAAAAACACGAAAACGCCAACTTTGAAACAAAATGGACGCCGTGAACTTCACCGTAGCCCGGGTCACCAAGAGACTTTTTTGTGCGTCTCGGGATGTTACATACTTGCTCCAAATCCCGTACATGTGGATGAAACCGTGTCGAGGGGCTCCTCCGAAAACATAAATCTAGGTGGCGCTGTAGAGCCATTTTTGTTCGTCCATGTCCGACACCCCTAAAATACGTAATTTTACGCCCGACCTTGGGGGGGTACGCAAATTTTCGTGAGTTTTCGAGTATATATAGGCCGTCAAAATGCGATTTACTTTAGGAAGAAAAAAAAATAAAAAATAATAAAAAAATAATAAACATTCGAAATTCAATAGGGCCTCGCACCGCCAGTGCTCGGGCCTAATAAACATTCGAAATTCAATAGGGCCTCGCACCGCCAGTGCTCGGGCCCTAATAATAAACATTCGAAATTCAATAGGGCCTCGCACCGCCAGTGCTCGGGCCCTAATTACAAGTTGAAGTCCCTGGGATAAGATCCCTAGGAGGAGTTCGGTCAGTTAGGTCCCCTTCTCAACCAGCCCGAAACACCAAAAATGGTCATTTTCATGCTTAAATATCTCGCTTCCTGTTCATTTTAGCCCATTGCTCCAAGAGACTTTTTTGTAGGTCTTGCCTTGTTCTACAATTTGGCCGAGGTTTCATAACTCTGTGTCCAAAACTGTGGCGGGGCTGCCTCAAAGAAAAATTCAAGGGGGCGCTATAGAGCGCTTTTGCCCCGCCCCCTAATTAATTATGCAGCCGAATTTTACAGAATATTGGTCTTAATAAACACAAGAAGTTTCAGACAGCTCTGAGAAAGTATGTGAAAGCCCAACACTTGAGTTTCTGAGAATCACAAGCCATCAGCAGGTGATTCCTGACAATTTTCTTCTTTGAATCATTTCATGGAGCGCCACGCCCACACCGTTTCATCAAAATTCATAATTTTGATAACTTTTACTCGGGAAGTCTATATGAACACGCCTACCAAGTTTGACGTCAATTGGATAAAATCTCTAGGACGAGTTCGTTCAAATATGACCCCTTCTCAACCAGCCCGAAACGCCGAAAACTGTGATTTTCGGTCTTAAATATCTCGCTTCCTGTTTATTTTAGCCCATTGCTCCAAGAGACTTTTTTGTAGGTCTTGCCTTGTTGTACAATTCGGCTGAGGTTTCATAACTCTGTGCCCAAAACTGTGGCGGGGCTGTCTCAAATAAAAGTTCAAGGGGGCGCTATAGAGCGCTTTTGCCCCGCCCCCTAATTAATTATGCAGCCGAATTTTGCGTAATATTGGTCTCAATAACCACAAGAAGTTTCAGACTGCTCTGAGAAAGTATGTGAAAGCCCAACACTTTTTCCTGAAAATCAGCCCAAAAGTCAATGGAGTCACAGATTTTTTCGAAAAATTCGCTACTGTTGACTTTGAGGTGCCGTCACGACCACGCCCTCCGATGAAAAGTTGATTTTTTTCCTCAAATGTCAACACCAAGGCCTTGACAACATCCACACCTAGTTTGAGGTGGATATACTCAAAGACTTCGGAGAAAGCTATCGTTAAAAAAATATGACACTTCCTGTCGCCAACAGGTGGCGCTGTGAAAATCACCAAATGTTGTAATGGAAATGCGTTCTAGTCCGGACTGCCAGTATATATCAGAGGTTTGGGGAAGATTGGAGTATTTTTCGCAAAATTATAGCACGTCAAAATTTCACGAAAACACGCCGGATTTCGTGGCCCCGCCCCTCCCACACAGTAAATCCAAAACTTACGATTTTGATAACTTTTCATTGTCGAGGCCTTAAGAACACACACGCCAAGTTTCAAACAGATACGATGAAAGCTCTAGGAGGAGTTCGTTCAAATACGACCCTGAAATGACCCCAAAAACACGAAAACGCCAACTTTGAAACAAAATGGACGCCGTGACGTGCGCCGTAGCCTGGGTCACCAAGAGACTTTTTTGTGTGTCTCGGTATGTTACATATTCCCTCCAAATCCCGTACACGTGGATGAAACCGCGTCGAGGGGCTCCTCCGAAAACATAAATCTAGGTGGCGCTGTCGAGCCATTTTTGTTCGTCCATGCGACACCCCTAAAATACGTAATTTTACGCCCGACCTTGGGGGGGTACGCAAATTTTCGGAGTTTTCGAGTATATATAGGCCGTCTAAAATGCGATTTACTTTTAGGAAGAAAAAGAAAAAAAAAAAAAAGAAAAAATAATAAACATTTGAAATTCAATAGGGCCTCGCACCGCAGTGCTCGGGCCCTAATAATAAACATTCGAAATTCAATAGGGCCTCGCACCGCCAGTGCTCGGGCCCTAAAAATAATAATAAAAAAAAATAATAAACATTTGAAATTCAATAGGCCCTGCACTGCTCGGGCCCTAAAAATAAAAAGAAAAATAATAAACATTTGAAATACAATAGGGCCTCGCACCGCCAGTGCTCGGGCCCTAATAATAAACATTTGAAATACAATAGGGCCTCGCACCGCCAGTGCTCGGGCCCTAATAATAAACATTTGAAATTCAATAGGGCCTCGCACCGCCAGTGCTCGGCCCTAATAATAAACATTTGAAATACATAGGCCTCGCACCGCCAGTGCTCGGGCCTAAAATAATAAACATTTGAAATACAATAGGCCCTCGCACCGCCAGTGCTCGGGCCCTAAATACACAACAACAATAATAGAAATAAAGTGAGTAAAGTGAGAATATACAATTTTAAATAATAATAATAATAAAGCTTAATATAGTTAGCACCTGAGTTGGTGCTCTGTGCCTCACAGCTACAAGTGACAGTGACATATTAAATTTAGAGGAATGCTGATGTTAAATAAATACCACTAAAATTGTGTTAAAAGGTGTTTTGAAGGACAATTACAGGCTAGTTCACATATATACAACATGTGTTTTTACTGTTGTCGGTTTTGTTGCTGGTTTGTCTCGCAGTATTGTGGAGTTCATTAGATTTGCCCTGCAGATCAGGCGCGTTCAGGGTCCTTTACATTTATAAATACGGTATTTGTTGTTTCAGTTGTCGCTTACGGCCATGCCACCCAGGTGCTGTAAGCTTTTACACTTCTCTTCACACACAGCCAGAGGGCGCTGCTGCTGCTTCTTCAGTGATCAACATTTTTCACCGTTTTCTGACACTTTATGGACCAAACAACCATCAAATTCATTGGGAAAATGAATCAACACGTTAATCGATATAAAATGCATACAGAACATGACATGACAGAAAAAATGTTGGAGCGTTAGTGGAGCTTAAAAGGGCTTATCATCATGGAAGTATCTGAAAACCCACAAAATTAAGCACTATGTGGTTTAAACATACAGAGATATCAACATTTCATCATTATTTAAGAAGTGAGAGGCATGATTGTGATAATCC
>JAAROE010000139.1:0-50000 GCA_036365135.1 Miichthys miiuy | reverse complement strand
GCTTGTATGGCTTATAGTTAGTTAGTTTCTACTAAACAGAGTTTTAAGTAGGGTTATCGCATTAAAGGCCCAGTGTGTGAGATTTAGGGTGATTTATTGGCACAAATAAGAAATCTAAAGGACGAGCGGATCCTCATCTATGATTCGAGGTTTCTACAATAACCCAAAATAGACAAACCAAACACTGACTCTAGCTGTTCACGTTATTTCGTTTTGTTTCATGGCCGCCGTGGTTTCTCCTACATGCCCGGAGGTGAGGGTGAGAGGTATTCAGTTGGTTGCAATCTGCAACTTCACCTCTAGATGCCACTAAATCTTACGTTTTTTCCAGTTTGTTATGGAAGAACTTGACTGTCCTGCACAGAGAGAGCCCTGACCTCAACCCTCCATGAACTGGACCACAGATTTGCAAGCCGGGCCTCATTACTGAACACCAGTACTCGACCTCACCAACTAAATCTCTGCAGCCAGGTTCAGAAATGTGGTGGAAACCCTTCTTATAAGAGTAGATGCTGTCAGATTAATGCCTGTGGTGTTTTAGAATGAGACCTGTGAGTGAACTGTTCATGTGTCCACATAGTTTTGGCCACATATTGGATCAACACAAGATGAGATAAGATAGAAGTTTACTCATCCCAAGGGATTTTCTTTGTGCAGCAGTTGCAGTACAAAGTAGGAAAGAGTACAAATATCAAGAGTCCAAATATAAACGATCAATAGATATTTAAGATTCACAAAATCCAAAATATACACATTCCCAAAAATATAAACAGGGTTAACAGTCAGGCTGCTGTTCAAAGCTCTCTCTCTCTCTCTCTCTTGCACAGAAACCTATTTTCTGCCTGCCTTTCTATCTCTCCTATTTCCCCCCCCGGCTACATTGTGATGACCTCAAGAGCAATTTATTAACATGGATTATATGTCGACAGGAGCAAAACCTGGCAGAAAACTAGCAGTTACACGTCTCTCTCCTCCTTTTTTCTTTTGAACCGAGCCCGACACAGATATTGAGATTAAAGGTAAAACACAGTGCAAGAGTGAGAGAGAAAGAGAGAGAGAGAGAGAGAGAGAGAGAGAGAGAGAGAGAGAGAGAGAGAGAGAGAGAGAGATGAGAATGGAAGACAGATTGACCATCGTTGGCCTTTTCTTGGTTCATCATTCAAAAGGCTCTGGGTTTGATTTCCTCTCTGTGTTTGAGATGAGCCATCAATAACTGTGGAGTTAAAGTCAAACAGCTACTGACTCCTCTCCTCTGGTGAGGAGATCAGAGGAGGAGAGAGATGAGGAAAATACAGGAAATTCTGTTTCTCTGCTCACACACAACCACCAAGATATCCAGAAAGAGACAACTGGATCAGGAATATCCAGTCTCTCAAGTACAGGGCTTTAAATTAAACCACAGAGAACACTTACACTGGTATAGTGGATAATAGTGGTTATTTGGATAGTGGTGGTGGTCAGGTGGTCCACGACATTAATGAGGATGAATCCTATGACCCTGGTGATCGCCTGACACAACAGGTCAAAGGTTTCCTCCTACACAGTAAAATATCTCAACGTTTCGATGAGTCCTAATGAGGTTTCCTCTAGTGCCACCACAAGGTTGCAAACACATGCTTCCCGTCACTGCCCGATCTGTACTGTGCATGTACAACTCTCAACAGAGATGCGGAGGAAGCAAGATGGCTCAGTCTTTAGCTGCTTCCATCATCAAAAATCAATGTATTTAATTCAGAATATCACTGAGCAAGACATTTTTAAAAGCTTTAATGTCTTCTGGATCTAGTCTGATGTGATATGGTGATATGTATATGTCCTGGTGTGTGGAGTTTGCATGTTCTCACCATGTCTGTGTGATTTCTCCGGTACTCAGTCCAAAGACCGCGATGAAGGTTCTTTGTTTCTATGTGTCAGCCCTGTGATGAACTGATGACTTGACAGCAAAATAGATATCAGTGTGGATGTCCAATAGAAAGACTTCTTCTGTCTTTCTATTAGCTGTCTTCATAAAGTTTCTTCTGCTTAGGTTTTACAGCGGAAGAATGTCTGCAGATAAAACACTGATGTGGTTGATGATTGCCTCAGTTTTGCAGCATCACCACATATAAGGTAATAAACCACACCAATGCAAAGACATGTGACTTTACCTTAGCTAGGAAGTGAGGAATAGTTACACTTAAAAATTAAATAATGCATCTCTGTAACAGATAATTTAAGTAGCTATTTATTATTTAAGTAGCAAACAGACAGTCAGACATGAGATACAGGTACACATTATTGGCAGTGTAAATGTTATATGCAGTAATTATCGGTTTCCAGACACCCCTCTCTGGCTAAGCTTCCTCCTGAGCGCTTTGCTGAAGATGAAGTAGATGAGCAGGTCCAGGCAGATGTTTAGCACGGACACTATGACAGTCACCTCCCTCAGGAGGTACAACACCTTGCTCCATTAACAGTCCTCTGCAGGAAAGCGCTGGGAACACGAACCAGGTGGTAGGGAACAAAGCAAAAGTAGAAGACACAGACCTGCAGGAGGTGCTGTAGTAGAAGAAGACCAAGGAGATAAGGAAAAACAGGAAGCCGACGGTGGAACAGGTGTGTAGGATTTTGTAGAGCATGATGAGCTTTTTGCTATGTAAGGCTTCACAGTTCACTGGGACAGCGGTCAAAGCTTTCTGCGTTTGGAATGACAACATGACATAGGCAGTCGACAGGGCCAGGAGGAAAACCCAGGTGACGGAGGAGATGATGTGGGCAGCCTGCACCATCTGCAGGATGTGAGTTTCTAAAGTTCTTTGGACAATCTTCAGATACCTCGACAGGTTAGAGGCAGTCACAGTTAGAATGAGTCTGTTCAGTGCATCATGAGATCTACAGCTCTGTATAGCCAAAATGCCACATTGCCAGCTTAACTTACCTGTTAGCAGCAATGTAGCCCATGAACAGGATGCTGGCGTTCATGTTGAGGAAGAGGACAACAACAGCTAAAGTTACAGTTGATCAGGTGGCTGGTGGGGGAGTTGGTGATGCGGATGGGGAGACAGAGGCAGAGCAGGAAATCAGCGGCTGATAAGTTCTTCAGGTATACCCTAATGCTGCTGGATGCCTGCCGCCCAGCACTACAGAAGTAAAACTTCATGATATATCCATTGAGGAGTAAACCCACCTGCAGAGAAGACCAGGTAAGGATGGAGGTTTACAACAATTCACAACATTATGCCCAATTTAATTTCTGGGATTTAAATGCATTTTAAGTAACTGTAGATCAGTCACTGTAGTTTGAGAAGTAAAACCTGCACAGCTTCCATCTGTGTTACATGCATCCTCCACATCGTGTTTAATAAAACCTGGTTTCAAGTTAAACAACTTGCTTTTTGTTCATGCAAACATCCAACGGTAACTGTCATTTGACCACCACCCAATGTAAAGTTTATGCCACAGCTGCCCTAAATTAACAGCATTGGTAATTACCAAAATCATTTACATGTTTTTGTAATGGTTAATACACCAGTATGTAGAAGCTTTTAACTGAAATTATATTTTAGTTTATTCGTCCATGCCTGTCAGTGCGGACGTCTGAGAAAAAGACTTAAAAGCTTCTTCTGCTTAGGTTTTACAGCGGTAGAATAGCTGCAGCTAAACTACAGATGTGGTTATGGTTGCTTCCGTTTTGCAGCATGACCACATATAGGGTAATAAACCACACGTGCAAACACAGGTACACACAAATGCTATTTCATCTGCCTGTCTAGTTGTGATGGACTCCATACCCACAACACTACAACAGCATTGTGAGATGAGTTGCCAGAAATCAGATGTTCATGAATCAATGACTTTTGTGACACCTGACTCGCGTACTCTCATGAGTCTGACATCTTTGGTTATGAGTGAAATATCTGGACAGTTACTGGGTGAAATTTGCTGCAAATGTTAAAAGTCCCTATCGATAAATTCTCATGAGTTTGGGGATTGCACCTTTGTGATGGTGTCTGCACCTTTTTTCTATCCATCTTCTCTGCTGTTTATACTGGTCCAGGACTGGAGGGAGCCCAGACACCTTTTCTGTTTGAGCCATCAGGTCTGATAGAGTATAGTCCCTCCTGTGTTCTGGGTCTACGGCCAGGTTTGCTCCAGATTGATTTACCTGAGATATGGGACGGGGAAGCATCCAGATAAATCAATCTGGAGGAGACCTCTGCAAAGGAAACTGGAAAATTTTACAATCCCCCTCTGACAATGAGGAATGAGACAAAAATCTCTTACAGTATTTTCACACCTAATACTTGTACAAAGACAAAGGTTAGTTTGGAACATGCGACCCCACTGGTCAAGGTTGCTTCTTTCTGTTAGCATCTTGCATGTCTTTGTTCTCAAGACAAAGGGCTAAAAGCCAAAGGTCAGGATCTTCTGATGACATCCAGGTGGCAACAGTGTCTTAGTTTTAACTAGCCTTAGAAATTAACATGATTAGATGGTGGGGTTGGAGCCTATCCTAGCTGACTTTGGGCAAGAGGTAGGGTACACCCTGGACAAGTCGCCAGTTCATCACAGGGCACATAGAGACAAACAACCATTCACACTCACATTCACACCTACGGCCAATATAAAGTCACTAATGAACCTGTTATGTGCATGTCTTTGGACTGTGGGAAGAAGCCGGAGTACCCAAAGAAAACATGTGGAGAACATGCAAACTCCACACAGAAAGGCCTCAGCCGAGGTTCAAACCAGGAACCTTTTTGCACCGTGGCACCCATGATTAGATGAGAATGATCGAAATTAATTACTGTATCTGTGGTCTCATTCTTACCAGTCAAAGGCACGACACTGAACACTCCACATCTCAGCTGTGCCTCCAGATGAAAATCATACAAGCTCAAATGCTGGCAGAGCTCAACAGCCACCTTTACTACACCTGCTTGTCACAAGGGTCCACATTAAAACACTGTAAGGATGTGCAGGGTCTTACTGAATCGTTTGTCTTAAGCGAAATGGAAGATGTGGAGCACCAGCTGAAAATGTTTCAAGCATAAACTTCAAGATGAGAGATTAGACTAGGGAGAGATACTGGAGAGACTGGTGAGTACAGTCAGAGGCTGAGTTGAAATCAAACTCACAGGTGGTAGGTGGTCACCTTTTGCTAGCTAGCATGTTGTTAATATGTACAGGTAATAAACTGGCTTTTGGGGCATATAAACAAATTTCCATGAATAACATGAGGTAAATGTTTGCTTCACTTTCTGTTTCCAGTATTGCTACAGTTTCTGTTGTTTGTTTGTCTTGTTATGTCATTGTGGGGTTTCCACACAGGACAAGATCTGCTGCATGGAGCTTTGAAATAAAAGGGGAATTTCCCAAATTTTGCACTTGTTACACGTCATCTGTTTGTGAGTGGGTTTGCACAGTACATTGGGTGGATACTTGTAAAATATTTGCATTCGTGTTTGGTAAAATGAGTAGGTTTTAATGATTTAATGATGATGATTTAATGAGATTCATGCTAAACTCAAACCACTGACAAACGCCTTCAAATGATGCCTACAAAGCAGCCAGCAACCAGAAGTCCATTAGAGATGCTTAGAAGAACTACAGGGCCAAAGTGGAGTCCAACTACCACAGCTCTGACTCATGTGGAGTGGTCTATGAGTACACTTATACCGTGATACTTCTCCAATACTTGCATATACCTGCCACAGCCTTTTCCCATTTATATAGTGTTTAGTACACTATATACTTTAGACGGCCCACAAATATTTTTCATGTTTTATTTTGTTATATTTTATTTATATACTCCAGTTTTTTACTTAAAATTTTATTGTATTTTATTTCTTTAGCTTATTTGTGTCCTAGTACTGCAACGGGTGCTCTCAGCTGACCTGATTTTCTAGTCCAACAAATAAACCTGAAACTTGAAACTTGAAACTAAATAGATAAGGTGTACTCCTGGACTTTAGTCATGGATTTCCACGACTGACGTCACGAGTGCGAATTCCACAAAAGTTTGTTTTTGAAATGCCCTGATTATTATCTTTTCTACATGATTAAAAGGTTTTCAAAATTTTTGTCACCTCATTCCCAGTGCAAGAAATGTAAAATTTAAGGATATTGACTCTGAAGATATCATTAAGAGTTTATTTGTGTGTTGCAGCATTCCCAAGCAAAACTGCAAAACAAATAAAGCATCACAGCCAGAGAATAAACAAAGTGTTCATGTCTGTATTGATTTGTGTGTAAGTATCAAATAACTCCACCTCCAACAATCAATGGATGAACTCTTCATTGTCACGTTGTGTCCACAGACACATCCCACCAAACTGTTTAAAATTTTCCACTGAGATTTATCTCAACAGACAGAGAGAGTTCAACTCAGCTGCTGGGAACACTCCTCTGGACGATGATGAAGCAGGTAAGAGCTCAGACTCAATACAAGCTGCAGAAAACATGTTCGAACCAAATTATCTTATTTCATAATGACACTGCTTGTTATTGCTGCTCCTGTTTTCTCGATACTGTTAAGATGTGTGCTTCACCTCCTCTATAATGACTTTTCTTCTTTTGACTCTTATTCTTATCATGCTCTGATAATTAACATTTTATTACATCTTTTAATGATCAACATTAGTCTTAGTAATCCTATTAGTATTACAGCTGTGCTGTCATAATAAAAAAAAACAACAGAACTATAGCAAGCATAATTGGAAAAACAAATACAGGAAAATGAGCTCATATTTCCATGTTGGTTCCATTAAAATTTGTGTTATTTATTAATTGAAGTCTACAGGCAGAATTAATCAAGAAAAATGTAAAATTAATTCAGCCCAATGCCAATTTATTTCTATCATCATAATCCATATTTGTTGGTGTTGTTGATCAGTGTCATTGAGGACATTGTTGTTGACTTTAAAGTGGTTTTAGCGGTTAGTTAAATATTAACAGGTTTCTCTCAGTCCCAGTGGAGAGATGTGAATTCACTGCACGAGTGAACTGAATTGAGATATAAGAACAGAACAGGGAATAGATGTACACAGACATTTCAGAGAATAATGTTTTGTCACTGTTTCAAAATTAATTTTCTTCTTTTTTTTTTTTTGGCCTTTTCAAGCTTTATTTTGATAGAGACAGCTGAAGAGTGACAGGAAATGTGAGGAGAGAGAGAGATGCGGAATGACATTGCAGAAAGAGCCACAGGTCGGATTCGAACCCTGGGCTTCCGCAGCAAGGACTGAGCCTTCGCACATGGGGCGGCTGCTCTACAAACTGAGCTAAACACCACCCCAAAAAATTAATTTTCATTTAACCAAACCTGATTTAACAACATCTGCTCCACAGAGGTTCAGATTAATAATAAACACAGCACTGCTGTAGTGCTGTTGTACATCATGTTGGGCAGCTGTGGCTGCCGGGGTAGAGCAGGTCATCCACTAATCAGATGGTTGTGGTTCAATCCCCGGTTCCTCCAGTCTGCATGTCAAAGTGTCCTTGGGCAAGATCAGTGTGTGAATGTGTGCGATCAATAATTAGCTCCCAAAAACTGATGAGCAATTGACAGTGAATGGGTGAATGAGATATGTAGTGTAAAAGCACCTTGAGTGGTCGGAGTAACTACTTTGTTTTCTACGCAGTGAAACAAAAAATGCACATAATATACTGCAGGTCATGTGACTTATAGAGCAGCAAAAAGTAAATGGAGGTGAGGAGATTTCCTTCTCTGAGATCAGGTAGTGACTGTAATCTTTTTTCTCATGTCCAGGTAACATTGTTTGCAGCTCTCCTGGTTCTTGCAGCCTCAGTTCACTGCGATCCCGAGTTTTATCTACCCATCGACTGTGATGACATCTATCGCCATGACAACTCCACTCCCAGTGGGGTGTACACCATCTACCCAGGAGGTCCCATCTCACCCCTGAAGGTCTACTGTGACATGGATACTGACGGAGGCAGATGGACTGTCAGTGTACAGTTTTATAATCTTAAACATGAACAAACGTCAGACTGTGTACTTCAGTTAACCTGCTTTTAGAAACACATGTAAGGGTTATTCTTTCTACCGCTCATGACGTTAGAGTAAAAAAACACAAAAGAGCTGTACACTTGAGAGTCTTGAGACCTGGACTCGAGTCAGGTTTGAATTATAAGAAGGAAAAGGACCTGACTTATAGCCTCAAATACTAAACCTTTCAACAAAATACTGCATCAATTTTGAAGCCAACAATATGCCGCCATGTTGGATGTACTGCTCCTTCCGCTTCTTGTCTAATCTAAATATCGGCAACGGTCTTGGTCTCTGTAGCTAATTTCCCTGTTCATAACAACTGTGTTGATTCTGATTTTGTTTTAACTCACTTGTTCAAATTATATTAAGGCTTAAAGTTATGCATAATTAACAGCATGGTTGTTGACTGACATGTGGGTGCCGTTACAGACGGCACATTCGGCCCGCCATAGGATTATTCACGTCTTTGCTGATTTTTAGATTAGGTGGAAGAGGCAGGACTGCCAACATGACTGTGGCCAGAGCCACAGATTTTGAGTTTCACAATGGCTCTTCAGAAATCTACGAGTTTAGCACACAAACATAGAGCGGTATTAATCTTCTCATTTAACTTGTTTATATGGTTTATTTACCCAAATGTCAAACTATCCCTCTCACGCTGGGTCAAATGAGCATGTGTAACTCTTCTTTTTAGTCCCCTTTGGCTCTTTTTGTTGCTCTCTTTGTTTTTAAAATCTCATCCACCTCATCTCCAGATCATTAGAGCTCAGATAAACTCACAGTACACACAGAAGTTAGTGACAAGCTGGTGGAGAACTTTGCTGAGAAGCTTACTTACATTTACTGTAGATGTAACCTGGTAAACTTTAAAGTTAAACTTTTACCTAGTTGACTAGTTATCTAAGAGTCTTGCTAATTGAATACATAGTGTTACATGTTAAATTAATAATGTTTCTCTATTTCTCAGGTGATACAGAGGAGGCTCGATGGAACTGAAAACTTCTTCAGGCCCTGGAGCCACTATAACACTGGATTTGGGAATGTGGCTGGAGAATATTGGCTTGGTAAGCTCTTGAAGGAAAAATACACACATAGTGCCTGTCCTACTTTCCGTCTCAATTTGAGGTGAGATGAGGTATAAGGTGTGATTTTAGACTGGGGCTTGACAGACAGACTGAGGGGAAAAGAGGTTAAGCAATGTGGAATAAGTAGTAAGTAAGGGCTTTAGTGCAGGAGGTGGAATGAAACAGATCTTTATGGACTTTTTCAGGCCTGGAAAACATCTTTCTGCTCACTATGAGGAAGAAGAACGAGCTGCGGGTTGACATGGAGGACTTCGAGGGAGGGATGGCGTCCGCCCAGTACTCCTCCTTCTCAGTTGATACAGAGAGCGCTGGATATCAGCTTCATCTTGGCAGCTTCAGTGGCGGAGCAGCAGGTAAAGATGACTGAGTGGATCTTACTTTAGGAAGTATAGGTTTGAATGTCAAGTCAAATGGATGAATGTACTTTAAGTAATGCAGGATGTTTTAAATGAAAAGCTTATTTTATTCTTTTAGGGCATTTTTTTCTTAATAATGAGTCAGGAGGGGACATAAAAATTGGTCTTTAAATAATTTATTTTCCAAGTTAAGTTTTGTTGTGTCCTTACAAACCTGGATGTAATGTTATGGGCTAACCAGGCTAGAAAACTATAATGGCAGCTCATATTAATTTTTTGATGCCTGTGAAAATGTGAATCTCAAGAGACAAATTAAACTGTCGTTCAGTGGGATAAAATATATATATTTTTTAAAATACTAGGTTCATTTTTAAAACAGTAACTAAATAACATGTGTTTGTCTTTATTTCTAGGTGATAGTTTGTCAGAACACAACAACATGAAATTCACCACCTTTGACAAAGACCAGGACCAGTGGGATAAAAACTGCGCTCAGCATTATCTGGGTGGATTCTGGTACAGCGCCTGCCACAATGTTAATATCAATGGCATGTATGTACCTCATAGTGCTGTAGGTCATGCACACGTCCAGATCATTTGGAACAATTGGAAGGGCATGAGCTACTCCCTCAAGAAAGTCGCTATGAAGATCAGATCAGTTGCTAAGTGCACATGCATACATTAACCTGATTAACTGTATTTTAAATTGATTGTGGTAATGTTTCATCCTCCATCGGTTTTTCCTATAGGTCTTCTATAAATAAGCGGTAGTATTATTTTTGTTGTTCTGTGCTGACCTGTGTGTTTAGTTCCTATGTTCATGTGTCAGGTCATCTATTCCCGAGTCCTGCATCAGTTCTAGTCCATTATTCTGTCTCATGTACCCTGTTTTGTTGTGTTGTTGATTTTTGCCTTTATAAATTATTAAAGTTACTTTTGTGTTAACTAACCTTGTCTGGTTTTAGGTCATTTTATTGTCCTCCACTGGGAACCGCAAAATATACTGTTCAGACAAGAGGCTACAGCCATGTTAAGCACTAATGTTAGCATGCTAACATGCTCACATTGACAATGCAAACATGCTGATATTTAGCACGAACCATAGTTACAATATACAGTACATGATCAGACATGGTGAGTCTAGTCATCTAGTCATTGTACCATGTTTTAAACAGAGAAGAGTGGTAATTAGTGAGATTTAAAGGTATTAGAGCAAGGCTAGTCGTTTCCCCTGCTTCCATTCATTATGCTAAGCTAACCACATCCTTACTTACATACTTAAAGGCTGAACAATTATTTCAATCTTCTTTTTTCTGCCTGGACATGACAATTATAACCAAACACTCGTCCACTTGTGGCCAATAAGGTGAAGGATAACTCATCTGACCATGTCACTTCAGATATCAGTGGTTATTATTGATTGTTGATTGACTTCTCATATGTGATGCACTCAACTTTGTAATGAGGAGTTTATGCACTGCAGACACCTTACTATAATATCCTCTCTGTGTAATTGTCAACAGACTCTGGTAATCAGAAAAATCTTTGATTTCTGTTAGAATGCATGTTATAAAGGACTTTTTTCACATAACAGGCCTGAATCCTTGACCCCTACAGTGAGGCTATCTGGTGGCTCTGTGCTGTAGGGCAGTTTGCTGCCATGGTTTGGCTTCACGTGCCTCCTTGGAGAAAATGGTCACTGCAAATCAGTACAAAGATGTCCTGAGTGATCGCTTTATCCAGTATGACAATGCCCCCATCCATAGCGTGCAAGGGGTCACGGCTTGGATCGCAGTCACCAGATCTCAACACAAGTGAACATCTGAACACAACATGTGTCAGATTTTTGACCAACATGCTAGACAGCGCTCTCTACCATCATCAAAACACCAAATAAGGAAATATCTTATTATGATAAATAATGATGTTCATCCCTCCAGTAGAGTTCACAGACTTGTAGGATCAATGCCAAGGAGCACTGAAGCTGTTCTGGCAGCATGTGGTGGCCCAACATGTTACTATTACATTTATTTTTACACCTTACTTCTGTGTGTTCATTGTAGTTTTGTGTGTTAACATTGTTTCTTTTCTTTTTTCTGATATCGGTGCAGAACTTATTTGAAATTTTGTATATAAACATGGAGTATCTGAAAAATGTAAGTGTTGTTGTGTTCATTATTTTGAGAAAGGACATTAAAGCAAGAGTTGTCCTCCACTTCTTTTATTTGAGAGAATAAGTAAATTGCACAGCTGTGGGTCTGATCTGCTTCACTCGAGAGCTCCGCGGATCAGGCGCCCGAGCACAGTCTGCTCCTCTTTTATAAGTTTGTTATTCTGGGTGTCATCCTTTATGATTGGTACATGAGTCATTAATCTCGTTGGACCTTGTTTTGGGCAGAGGCAATTTCTCTGTAAATAATTCTTTAAAATACCATAGTCCATATTTTGCTGCACTGTGTATTATCATAGAGTAAACACAAAAACAGATCACTTCACAGGCTTGAGGTTCTACTCGCGTTTGATCCAAAGGTGCGCTTGCTTACAGTGTGTGCATCATTAATTATTGATTCTTTGATTTGATTGAGTGAGTGATTACTAATCTGACTGCATATTTGACTAAACTTGTCATACAAGTGTATTAGTAGTATTAATCTGTTCTCAGCAAAGACAACTACTAAAACCTGTTGTGAAGTACTTCTGTACTCAAGTGCTTTGAAAATCATCAAAGCAGGAGCTTCAAATATTAAGTGCACTCTGAAATCAAAATTTCCTTTTAGATTACTTAATCACCCTTGTGTTACCCTTTATATGAGACAGACGGGTGTGGTCTCAGGTAGGTTGAGACCACATGAAAAGAGAAACATGGAGTGATGTGGTGCTGGATGAAAAGAAGACATGCTACTGGAACTGACCCAGATAAAATAAATATAGTATTTGTAGTAGTATCTGAAATGCTTAACATGTGACAGCAGTAAAAACATAACATGACTGTACGTTAATCAACATGAACCAAATTTTTAAAATACAGTATCAGTTACTGTTTATGTTATACTGATGTTTTTTCCTCCACTATTTTACAAAAAGACAGCACTGTTGTGATTTTCTGGGTTCTTTAAAGGTCGCTCTGTATTTAGTAATCTGCTGCTGAGCTCTGAGACTTGAATGTAATCTTAATACATGACAGGTACAAATTGGTATTCAGGTAATTTAACAGAAGATCAGTGGGGAAAGTTTTACATATACAGGCCAGAAATACAACCACACACAAAGGGCTTATAGGTGGTCGAGTGATAGGCAGCCAAGCCAAGTGGGAGCAGTTAAGGGTTCAGTACCTTGCTCAAGGGCACCTCTCCAGCTACCAGCCCAGCCTCTATACTGTGGTTCATACTGGACTTGAACCAGCCACTCTACTACTGCTCCTCTTTTGCGTAAGTAAAAATAGCAGTAGCACACTGTAAAATGTATTTTAAATGTAGTTACTGACCAACAAAATATACTAAAAGTAGCAAAAGTATTCATAATGCAGAATATCCACTGTCAGTGTTATTATACGTCTAGTTTTGAAGTTTTTATATCCTTAAAAATATAATGTATTTGTGGTTTTAAGTAACAAAAATCAGGTCAGTATAGTTTACATCTCCTCTTAAATACTTCTCTGTAGTTTAAGCAAGAACATGATGTTTTATGTTGTATTTTGTCTCATTAATAACATTATTAATAATATTAACAAGCCTCTTCTCTGATTGACTGAGTGATACAAAGCCAGGCCAACCACAGCAAACAGGTCTGAATCTACTGGTTTTGCCTCAGCTCAACTCTCTGTGATTTACAGAGTTTTCTGACGTGCAGTAAAGTAAACTGCTCTAGCTGCAGTTAGCTAATGTCAGCCCAGTTTGTTAGACGGATGTTAGAGTCTGGACTGTGAGCTCAGAGCACTGGAAGAATGTTAGTATTTGTACCACAGCCATTTTGTACCACCGAGAAGAGGAGGTTTTCAGGCCCAGGGTGTGAGCCAGTGCAGACAGGGAGCCAAGCCGGTGTCGTGCCAGAACCGGAGCTGGGCAGTGTATTTGGGCTCTGGAGCCTCTATGGACATAATGACAGAGGTGAAAAGACAGAAGAAGGATTTGTTGGAAGAAGGTAAGAAGAGAAAAGGAGTGACTGAAGCAAGCCACCAGAAAAGAGCAAGTTAGTCGCTGACGAGAGCTTGGTGAAATAAAAGGCTGAAAGACAGATGTTGAGCTGGGCTTCTTGCTGCTGGACTAGAAGTAAGAACAGTCAGTCAGAACAAATGCATGTGTATTTCAGAGTGCAGCAGTGGTATTGCACTGTGAAACTAGGGGGCACTAAATTGCAAAAAAAAAAAAAATGCTTTAATCAAAACTGTGTAAATCAGTACATGTATGTACGTTACTTTCCATTCATTCCTGTCCTCAGGAAACTCTACTGGCTTCCTGACCCACAAAGGATCCAATTCACAGTCCTAACACTAACTCAAAAAGCCCTCCATAACCAGGGTTAATGCTACGTCAGTGACTTGCTCCACCACCAGGTGGACACCCAAGACCCATTATCATTATCACGGTAGTAGTAGTAGTATGTGTGGAACATGAGTAAAATGAATGAGCGTCCCCTGTAATTTTACAGATTTCACAGGACGATGATGTATTCATGACTTATCCAATAAAGTTAATGATTTATTTTATTGTATTTACTCAGGTGCAGTGTTATAATTGAACTGTGTATTCTTCTCGTACAGTCGGTCATTGTGTTTATTTAAAGGTTCCGGCTTTCAGGAGCGTTTATGATGAAAATAACCTCAAGCTGCTTCTTTAAGATAAAACAAACAGAGACGCTGCTGGTAGGTTTTCCCACCCGGACTCTCTCTCTCTCTCTCTCTCTCTCTCTCTCTCTCTCTCTCAGGGACCCAAACTTGTTTCAGGAAAAAGCGCTTGAACATATTTTTTTCTCTCGCTGGCTGGCTGGAAGAAACAGGACAACCGTGTCCGTGCCAAGGAGAAGGCGTAGACTTCCTCCAAACATTTCCTCCGCCATCTCCACTTTCGAGACTCAAAAAGTTTTGTGGAATCTTTGTAACGAGAAGCAGTTTGTTTTTCCTTTTTGTTTCTCTTGTCATCCACCTCCACCACCTGGTTATTTCAGAGAGGATTTCTGCATCTGAACTTTTGCAGACATGGACTGGGAACAGATCTTTGGGTAAGTTTGACAGCTGACACAGAAGAAGAATAAGAAGTCCTCAGGAGAAGTCAAATGCCTTCAACATCCCTTAAGACTAAGGCTGCTTATTCTGGTCGACATATTATGTACACTGTTGTTTCTTTCCACGGTAGGCCTGAGTTTAGTATCTTGAAACAACAGCAGGAGAGTTTCTGTAAAGCCTGCAGAGCCAGAGGATTTCGCAACTCCTCCTGCTGCATACCTTATCATACACAGAGGGGAAAGAAGAGAGTTTTATTCCTGTTCGTGGCTACCTTATCTACTGTAGTCTAAAGGTGTTCTCAACCATCTTTATTTCTTTATCGCTGCATGCTTGAACCCGAGCTTCGCTTTGTTTTGTGACACAACTTCTCAGGAAGTGTTGAGGTTTCTGTCAGCCTGTCCTCTAATGAAGGCTTATTTGTGCATCTGGTCAGTGTCTCAGCTGTGAATCACAGTGACAGTCATCAGGTCAGACAAACTCTATCACTGACACACACACACACACACACAAAACACCAGTGCCCTCTGTGGGATCATCTGTCAGCATTAAAGTATAAGAAGTAAACTGGAGTGGCCACTGATCCAAGGCTGCAAGTTACAACTTTGATTAGTTTCCTTGGTGTCTAAAAGTAAATCAGACAAGATTATGTCTTTGTGTTGCTTGTGTTTGTCCGACCAGCAGTCCAAAACTTAAAGACATCCTGTTTACTACCTCATATGACACAGAAAGGCAGGAAATCCTCACATTTGTGGAGCTGAAACAAGAGAAAGTTTGGGATTTTTGCCAATCCAAATGAATCAAATATCAAAATTCTTCTTGATCGACCAATCACTAATCGACCAATCATTTCAGATATTCACAGATCAAGACGTGTGCACTTTTTGGCTCAAATATCCAGACTTGAATTGTTTATGATAGAAGAGCAAACACGACTTATTTCTCCAAATCCTGCTGTGATTGTGGTCAAAGTCTGAGTACATGCCTTAGAGATTATTCCACAGTTAAACACAGACTGGGTGAGGTTGTTGTGTTTGACTGCTGCATTTGTTGAGAAAGAGTTTTAAATTCAAAATCATTCAAACAGCTGCTGCTTGGGGCATGTCTGATGGGATGTGATAAACGGTGGCTTAATCAGACTTAACTTTGGGAAAATCAAAACATATCGTAACGAGAGCTGAACCTTTTTATTTTAATTAGCGATTAATCTCCTGATTAAAAAAAGGAGATCTCCCAAAGCTCAAAGTAGTGTCTTAATGGTGATTGTTTTGTCTGATCAACAATCCAAAACCTGAAGATATTTACTTTATTATCGCATTGGAAAAGAAAAGCAGGAAATGCTAACATCTGAGAAGCAGTAACCAGTGAATCTTTTTGGCAATTGTGCTTAATAAATGACTCATATATGATCTAAGTAAGTCATTTTTCAAGCATAAATGTTAGATGTTACCCTGTTTCCTGCTCAAATGTGCTGCTTTTCTTTGTCTTGGGTGAAACATGCTAACATTTGTATTTGCATATCATCCACCCCTGTAGCTTTAAGGTTTCCCAAATAGAAATATTCTAGATGTCTTGTTTATCCGGCACATTTTTCCCCAAAATTCTGACAGATTTACACAAACTTTGCGAAGCCACTACAGAAGTGCCAAAAACTGCAGTTCCTCAAACGGCCACTTGAAGCTGGCTACAGAATGAGTCAATCACCTTAAGCCCCCATATTAAAATGTTTAAGTCAATGATCCATGTCTTTGCAGATTTTTAAATTAGATGGGAGACGGTGACCAAAGCCAACACACTCTGGGCTTCACAATGGTGACCCTGTGGGTGACGTTACAGACACAACAGATATACAGATATAACCAATAACAAGTGTTTATTAAGTATTCTTACATAGAGATTCGTTGTGACAAAATATGTACACCCTCTAACTGCCAGGTAAAGCTGTCACGTAGCTAAATAAGCCAACTGGCGAAGCTAATGTTAGCTTTATGACATTTTAGAGTGAAGCATTGAAATAAATAATATAAGACGTGGTCCACACATCGGACCTGTTTTGTAACTGTGATGTAATAAGATTTTAGATTGCATTTTAAAAATGTTACTTCCATAAGAACTTGATATATGACCTTACTGTTAGCTTAAGTTAGCCATAGCTAATATATAACATGTTTAGAGTGAAGCATGAAATAAATAATATAGTCCTATTCAAAATATAGTGTAACTATGATTTTATCTGGGAAATTGCATTTTAAAAAGGTTCAATAAGATTTTGTTAAATGACTTTACTGCTAGCTTAAGTTAGCTCCTTCTTGCTAATATGTACCGTGTTTAGAGTAAAAGGTAAAAGGGGTAAACCAGGATATGGTCGACCTGACGGGTAACACATTATAAAAATGTATTGTTTAATGACAATAAAGAGATATACTGGGAAGATTTTATGTCAAATTTTATCAAAATAACACAGTATAGGCAGCCTCAAATTACAAAACATAACGGCAATAACGTTTTGCTCAGTGATTAGCAGATCTGTTCTGCTTTGAAACACATAGGCTATATTGCATTTATCTGTGCATTCATGCAGATTAACTATAGTTTGCCCTCCTAAACCTGGAAATCTTGGAAGTTTTGCTTGAGGTTGTGATGCTCCACTGATGCCTCGTTTGCATATATGACTACTTTTAATAGGACAGGACTACAGATGTTTCCTAGCAACCAGTTTACACATTACTAAAGTCTCTACTAGCTAAGACATTTATGTTTTTATGGTTGTAACTATCTAGTATTTGCTAAGAGCTTTACACAAACTGGTGAAACCCAATCCTGCTGTTTTGTAGCTTGTATTATGGTTGAGGTGAGCTAGAATCTGACCACAGATCAGCCTGGATCAGGAAGCACACATGCTGCTGTGTTTCGTCACAGTGAGGGGTGGGATTAGTCCGACTGGTTCCAGGGTTTCTAGAGGCCCCTGGGACCGTCAGTCACAGGGCGGAGGTTCACACTGAGCTAATGATTATCTCATTCCTGA
This sequence comes from Miichthys miiuy, assembly GCA_036365135.1. Taxonomy (NCBI): domain Eukaryota; kingdom Metazoa; phylum Chordata; class Actinopteri; family Sciaenidae; genus Miichthys; species Miichthys miiuy. The sequence continues at coordinate 32,323 of JAAROE010000139.1, read as the reverse complement.
ACCCTCTCTGTCTCACTATCAGTATTTCCTCCTCTCACACAAACATACAGATGTTCTACAGTGAATAATGAGGCATGGCAACAGAACTAGTAAATACTTTTATAGTAATACTACTATATCTAAGAAGATATCTTTAATCTCTTCATGACCAGCAGTATGTTTCTCATATGTCTGTGTACCTAAATCACTGTGCTTTCTAGTGCAGGTTTATTTCACTTCATCTTCCTCTTATGTTTTGTTCCTTCCTCCTTCCCAGCTCTCTCGTATCCAGGACATTGCTAAGTGTGTTACTGTATGATCTCCATTTAGCTTCCCCCTCCTCTGAGGACTAAATATCTATGTCTCGGGCTCCAAAAGACCCTGCAGCCTCTACACACACACACACACACACACACACACACACACACATACATACATGCACACACAAGAACAAGCAAAAGGTGGAGTCTTTCTTTGTATTTCACAAGAGACACAACAACAGAACCACCCTGTTGCTTTGTGTGTCCAAATTCTCGCGTGTTCGTATAATCGCACCGTTCAGTTTTGCCGTCACGTTCATCTTCACTGAAACCTTTATTGTATGTCCTGACGCCATGTAGATATAAGCCAATGGGGGCAAAGAGGACAAATGTTACCTGTCTAACAGGTTTAAGTGTGTGTGTGTGTGTGTGTGTGTGTGTGTGTGTGTGTGTGTGTGTGTCAATGCTGTAAGGATGTGTAAAGAGCAAGGGAGGAATGTTGAGAGGAGAGTTTGCTTTTATTCTCTTCTACACCTTTGTGTGTGTATGTCAAATGAAATAAGGGAGGATACTGTATGTGTGTGTGTGTGGTGGTTGTGTGTGGGTGGGTGTATTTGGAGGGTTATTCTTTGGCTTTCAGTTTCCATTTGTGGCAGATCGACAGCCTGAAGAAATGTGATGCAAATTTAAGCAATCCAGTTGAAGCTAAAGTGCTCAGTCTATCAACAGTTTATTATTGTTATCAGCAACTATTTTATGAAGTGTTAATTCATAAAAGTAATTTTTAAATCAAATAATACAAAAGAAAAATTACTTGTTACAGCTATAGACAGTATAAAGAATGGATGTTGTATCCATGATTTCACAGCTACGGAGGCAGCCTTATTAATCTAACACATTTCCCCCAAATTCTGTCTGACATGTTCGTATCTACAGAAACTTGGGGATGTGCAGTTTGATGGGTTTGACCCAATGACAGTATAAAGAATGGACAAAGCCTGAGTGACATCACCCGTAGGTTTCCAGTGTGCTGTTTTGAACCCAAAAATATGCGACGCTGGCTGCCACCCTGTTGGATGTGCTGCTTGTTCCACCTCCCGGCTTATCGAAATATCAGTCACAGTGTTAATTATGTGCAACTTCGAGCCTTAATATCAAATCAAATCAAATCAAATTTTATTTGTATAGCCCAAAGTCACAGAATACATTTGCCTCAGAGGGTTTTACAATCTGTACAGGGAGTGACACCCTCTGTCCTTAGACCCTCGGTTTGAGTGAGGAACAACTTAGCCACAAAAAACCCTTTTAACAGGGAAAAAAGGTGGAAGAAACCTTCTGCACTGCTCAGTTAAAAAAAAGGAATTACAGTTTTAGCACTTCCGCATTGGCTTCATTTCCCAGCAAAGTTATTCTCCATAATTCTCCATATTAAAATATTCACATTCACAGCAGAAATAAACATGTTTACAGCCTGGCACAAAAAACGGTTTTAGGTTTGCGCATAATTAACAGCGTGGTCGCTTTGACTGACAGGTGGGTGCCATTAGAGGTGGCTTGTTTGAGTACCCAGGCGTCCACCAATGATTCACGTCTTTGCCGATTTTTAGATTAGCCGGGAGGTGGAAGAGGCAGAACTGCCAAGATGGCGGCTGCCAGAGCCACCACACTCTGAGCTTCACCACGGCTCTTCAGAAACCTGTGGGTGACGTCACAGATGTGACGGCCGTTCTTTATACTGTGAATGGTTCCAGTTTGAGGTTCTATGTCTGTGACAGTGAGCTGAAAGTCTTAAGAGTTTTAGACTCTTGGTCGGACAAATCAAGACATTTAACAGTATCACCATGAGCTCAGGGAATAGACATAATGATTTAACTGAATAAAAAATAATGATTAGATTCATCAACAAGGAAAATAATCATGAATTGCAACCCTTAATCCAACACTGGGCTGCTCTAAATGTATGCAGATGTCAAAAATGTTAATTACTTTTGGACATTCGTGTTCTTTATCACTTGGGCTAGAGCCTGAATGTCGTTTGTGGTGCACCAATCAATAAAACTATTACAGTTGAGCTGAAAAGATTAGTTGATCAATTGACCAGTAGTATGTTGTGATCACAACATTGACATATCAGCACCTTTTAAGTTCATATCGGTGAACTTGTGTGTGTATATATATATATATATATATATATATATATATATATATATATATATATATATATATATATATATATATATATATATATATATATATATATATATATATATATATATATATATATATATTGCTGCTAAATGCTGCTTGTTAAATGCCATGTTCAGTCTCTAACTGATACTGGGATTGTGTTTGGTGCTGTGCAGGCAGTGTACAGTCGGTTTTGAGAGATTTTTCACTGAAAACAGTGGCCCACTGAAACTGAAACTCTGTAAAGCTGAGCTGAGCTGCAGATACAGTTGAAAAATCTTGAGGTTCATCGCTTAAAGTAACTCCTTTCGCATTGTCATTTAAAATATTGATTATAGTCGCTTTATTGACAAATTAATCATTTACTCTGACTCATTTACAGTCTCTTTTAGAGCAAAAATTCTAAATATTACATAATTCCAGCCTCTTAATTGTAATGACTTGTAACTGTAATGTCATAATGAACTTCTTTGAGTTTTGGACAGACGGTGAACTTTAGAATATTGGTCATTTTATTCACCTTTATTAACATTTTGTGGACATAAAATAATCAGCAGATTAATCTGTAATGAAAATGATCATCACTTTCAGCCCTCCAGTATATATTAATCTCTTTATCACACTATATTTTATCAGCCTTTTTGTCTAAGCCACTAATTTACCAATCTCAGAACCCATCGTCTATCATCTGATGCCGATTTTGCCTCTGGGGTAACTTGATATGTGAGAATGACCAAAAAAAAGACCCATTTTGGCACAGCCTGAAAGCTCACCTGGTAGAGCATGCGGGCTGTGTACAAAGGCTCAGTCAAAGTGCTGCAGTGGCTCAGGGTTTGTTTCTGACCTGTGACCATGTACCGTATATCAATATATCTTTCTGCTAATGTCTATAAACAGATAAAAGCTGTCATCAGACGATAGACGTGGCCTCCAAGATTATATTTCCAATGCGTCCTTCTTTTGCTCTCATGTATTGTTTATCTGCATTGTAATCGAAGTCCATAGTCTATAAATGGAAACCAGAGCGCTTCTGATGCCAAAACCTTGCCTGCACAGTCTGCATTCAAACAGATATCTGTTTATAGAGATCACAGAGACTGCTGTGCATCTTTATTGACAAAAATACAGTTCACAAAGTAAAAAGTACAGAAGAACAGGAAATACTCCAACAAAAACCATAAAAGAGAAGCCACACAGTCTATGAACAATGTAGGAATTGTAGCCCTTTTTATATAATATGTAGGACAAATTAGTGTACACTTGATTTTTTTCCAGGTAGGGATTATTTTCATAATTGATTAATCTGCAGATTTCTGTCAAGATTTATTGTTTGGTTTATAAAATGTTAGAAAAGAGTTCAACCCAAGATGATAGCACACAAACACTCCAGATCCTCAAATATCCAGTTTAGTGTCAGACAAGACAAATGATTAATCAAAGCGGTCATAATTTTCCGTCAATCAATAATCATTAATCAACTAAGAATTTCAGCTATTGTTTGAAGTCTATGACCTGTTGATATCATCAGACAGGATAAGATAATGTTTTATTTATCCTGCCGTGTGGAAATTCAGGTGTTACAGCAGCACATGGACAGATTAAGTACAGACAAATAGAGAAACTTGAAGTAAATAAATAATTAGACTGAGAACACAAAATTACAGGCGATAGCAGTACACATACTGTAACTAGCCACTGTACCCACTGAACTAATGATATAATAACGTGTCATGCAAAGTGAAACAAGTCACATAGTTCCCCAGTTTCCCTTCATTCTCTGTCCTGTACTGCAGCCAGCTTCACTTCTTGTTTTGTGGGCTTTTTGCTTTCTGTCTGGTCTTCATTTGATGAAAACACATGATAACTGAGGTCTTGTGACTGACTTGGTTAGTCCAGAGTGTTAACAGTTTGACCAGATCTCTTTCGTCTCATTGTGTCTATCTTTAGGGTCAATGTCCTGCTGCATTGTCTAAAATTTGGCACAAAAATGGGTGCTACACTGATGTAACCACCCTCAACTTTAGCTTTGTTGCCATCGTTTCATTTAAAATGTAACTGTGTCAGCTGTGCGTTAGAGATGCTTCTCAGCAGCTGTTTTGGTGCACATATATGTATGAAAATATGTGAATCTCTATGCTGTTTCTCTCGTAGGACCAATATGATCACCTCGACAAGCACACACAGTCAGGCCTCGACCTGGTGGAGCGTTACATAAAGTTTGTGAAGGAGCGGACAGAGATAGAACAGAGCTATGCCAAGCAACTCAGGTGTGTGCCCTCAGTTTTACTGAGCTTGTTTCTGAATGTTCATTTATATTTAAATGGATGTATTTGTGCCTTTGTGCATTTATGTATGCGTGTGCAATAAAGAGTCAAACTGCTTCTTTTTCACTATCTAACAGGAGTCTAACAAAGAAATATGCCAAACGAGGGAGCAAGGAAGAGCAAGACTGCAAGTGAGAGAACAATGAAACGACCTGTTTCCATTATGTTTCCCTCAACTCTTATTTTGCATATACAATTTAGAATTGACTGTCTGGTTATTGTTGCTGTAAGCCTGTCAAGCTTTCCTGATGAATGATAACAGCAGCAGATTTACATACCACTCAAAATTAACAGTAAATTTTGAACCAATAGGTCTTTGATTTCACAGGTTTCTCATTTCTAGCTGATAAATATGAATGTTGACCTCTGAGATGATGAGTTTAGCCAGTACATTTTATCGGCTGTAGCTAAAAGTTGTTACTTCATGTATACAACAGAAAAGAATTTTGTGAATAACTGATAAGTTTGGATGTTCCAGTCCTGAAATGTTGTATTTCTAAGGAAACCTTTAACTGCTAAGTAATATAGTTAACTAAAGGTTACTCCTGTTAGCCAGACATGCTAATGTTTGCAACTTATGCAGATAAACATACGGTTTAATCTGTTTCTTTTAACGTTTGCTCTTGCGTTTCTCGCTCTCGAAAGGCTAAACAAAAGACACAAACCTCCAAACTCACTCTGTATCCAAGTGCACATTGCTTTAAATGCTTATCTGCCTAGTCACAGTTGCTAAGCTGTGATTGGATTGATTTATGAGCAGCTGATCACTTATATTGTTTGTCTCTCCAGTTGTGATGATTTTCTAAATTTCCTCTCCTCCCTGCTGTAGATTCAGCAATCACGGATCATTTCAGGAGATCCTGAACGAGCTGAACGATTACGCCGGCCAGCGGGAGCTCATCGCTGAAAACATGATGACCGGCATCTGCGTCGAACTCACTAAGTACCTTCAGGATCTTAAACAGGAACGCAAAACAGTGAGAGATGGAGGCGAACACAAGAGGGAGGGAGTAACAGGGGCATGTGGTCGATTGCATACTGTGGTACACTGTGTCATCATCTTAAACTACTTTCTTCCCCAGCACCTGTCTGATGCTAAGAAGGCCCAGCAGAATTTAGAGACCAGCTTTAAACATCTAGAAAGTGTGAGTCACGTGTTGTTGTTGCTTATGAATGTCTAGTTTGGATCACATGATTTTTAGTTTATAGATCTAGTATCTAGTTTCCTTTTTCCCCAACAATTTCTTCAAAGTTTCCTGGAAAGAACAATAATAATTATAGAGGGAAAAGCAGTCCTACAAGTTCTTATTATTTATTTACTTATTTTAGTTCACACAGAAAATTTCCTTGAAAGGAAACCCAAGACATATTTATTCATCATTCATTTATTGTTGGAAACTTTATTCTTATTCTATGTAAACAAATTTTTTGAACGTTCAGCAAACCTGCTGTGCACGGACTACGTGGCTCTAAATTAAGCTAGTTTAGTTAGTATTTAGAATGAATTGATAAATTAGACTGAAACAATTGAAAACTCTCTTGTCCCTATAGTGAGTATGTATTCACATGGTTCTTTCCAATAAGCTTTTAGAAAATCTTTAGACACCGGCACGTCTGTAAAATAAAATGTTACCAGTTTCCCTCAGATTTAGAAATATACATAGTCCAAAGAGATTATTTTAAGATTAAACTTAACTTAATAACTAAACTTTCAGGGCATCAATACTTGAATGTTTAGTTCATTTTTTTAAATGTTTTTAATAATCTGTTAATTGGAGGCAGGTCTGGCACTAATTGTCAAGTTATTAAAACAGTCGATAATCAATCACAGTGACTGTCTCCCTTTCTAATAAGCCATCAGGTGAGCTGTTGTAAACATTTAAAGTCAACTTTTCATTAAGCTAATAGCAACAGTTAGAAAAGCATCTGTGATTACACATGCTACTAAGTTAACACTAAGAGGTTTTTCAATAATCCACCATTAATAAATTGCTGGTGAGAACCTTTCTGAAAAGTCAGAGGTCAAACAGTTCAGTGAAGTTGTTGACCTGATGCAGAGAGCGATTGAAGTAAATGATTTATTAGCCAGCAATCCCACCACAGGCATGGCTTCTGTGCCAAAGCCGCCAGAGCTGTTTAAAAGGTTACCTGTAGAGTTATTTACTTTGTGCCTGTTGCAGACAATGTTTGTAATTCCAGAGAGTACACAGCTGATTTTTGATGGATGCCGTGTAAAGCAGCACAGAGCAGACCAAGCTGGCCAGAAGTTAGATACAGAAACGACACAGAGAATCCGCTCATCTTTTTTTTAAATATAAAACACCCTGTTCAGATTTCTGATTGTAAAAACAGACAAAATGGAAACAATTTAACTACATAGCCTACTTACTCACGGCAGCAAGTTTTAAAAAGCTTGGCTTTTAAGTTGCATGGATAACGGAACAAAACAGTGTCATGACTGCGACAGAGGCCGCCCAGTGGGATCCAGCCATCATAAAGTCATTCATTACAATTTAAGGGGCTTAAATATATTTCTAAACTTTATAAAAATGGTCCATTCGCCTCCACTTTTCTGGGGCAGAATGTCAAAGCCAGGCCAAATTAAACTCAATCTATCTGCATCATTGGATACCACCAGAGGTAAACGAGTAAATATATCTGTTGTTTGTAATCTGAGTTAACTGACTCCTACAGTAACATAATGTAAATTATTTGATGGACAGTGCCCTTGCATTTTAAGTACCACCAATAGAACTGACTTTCTTGACTTTTACATTGTTAATACTGCTAAAGCTGTCTTCATTATAGTGTATTAAAGTGTGTGTGTGTGTGTTTGTGTGTATGTACACATGCCCTGCAGACTAAGAAGCGTTATGCTAAGGAGTGGGCGGAGGCTGAAAAAGCCACACAACAAGCAGAGAAAACAGAGCACGACCTCAACGCCACCAGACTTGATGTCGACAAAGTAAACACACATTTTACCATCAATGACTGCACCTGAGCACTGATTTTTTTTATTTCAATCAAAATTTTTTAACTGACCTTGTCTATCTCCCTCTATTTCATCTCCTCCCCCCACTTCCTCCCTGCACCCATTTCTCTCACTTTGCATTTGTTTTGCATCTCCTCATTTCTCCCTCCTTATATCTTCCCCACCGCATCGTTTGCTCTAAAGGCCAAGCAGCATGCCCATGCCCGCACACACACAGCGGAGGAGTGCAGGAACGACTACGCAGCACACCTCCAGAAATGCAACAAGGAGCAAAACTTCTTCTACTACACAGAGATACCGCAGATCTTCAATGTGAGACAAAGACACGCATAAACACGCACGTTCACAATTCAGAGAAGAACAGTCTTAAGTGAAGCGAAACCAAACAACACACCCTTGTATTGTCTTTCAAAATGTCATCCTTCTCTGGTGTATGAACACAGAGACAGCTCTTAAAAACACACAGACGGTGTGAATATAAAATACAATTTAAGGAGGTTGTTGTATGTTTGTAGAGTGGCACTGCCTCACAGCAAGATGGTTCGAATCCTGCAGTTGGCTAGTGCCTTTCTGTGTGGAGTTTCCGGGTACTCCGGCCTCCTTCCACAATCCAAAGACATGTTAATAGATTAATTGGTAACTCTAAATTGCTGGTAGGTGTCAATGTGAGCGTGAATGGTTGGTGACTTGTCCAGGGTGTACTGTATGAGCCTGAGAAGGATAAGCGCTTACGGACAATGGATGGATGTTGTATGTTTGTGTGCCAAACAGAAAATGCAGGACATGGATGAGCGGAGGATTCGGCGGATGGCGGAAGCCTACTGCCAGTTTTCAGACATCGAAAAGAAGGTGTTGCCCATCATCTCCAAGTGTCTAGAGGGAATCACTGCAGCAGGGATGAAAATTGATGAGAAACAGGTAAATGTTAGATGTTTTTATATGTTTTGTTTTTTTAATACTGTATATTGAGAGGCAACAAGACAGAGACAGCAGGAAGTCACTGCACCGGGCCGAGAAATAGTCCTGCACATAAACCTGGATTTTGTTAACAAAGCCAGACTAGATGTTTTCCCCTGTTTCCTGTCTTTATGCAAAGCTAATCATCTGCTGGTTGTAGCTTATATATTTTTAACCATACTCACATTACAGTGGAATGGTCTTCTCATCTAACTCTCAACAAGAAAACAAATACATTTATTTCCCAAAGTGTCAAACTATTCCTTTTAATAATACCACTTTCCTGACTTCTTACATTTAAAGGTGCCTTGTAGAGTTCTTTTATTAACAAACAAAAGTTATATTTACATTCAGTGTTGCTCATGCAAATGCATGTTTTTCCAAATATTTAAAATGCTGCATTGCCTCACTCTCTCCTTCACACAAGGAAAGTACAACTATAGTGGCAGTGAGTCGTGAGTCATCAGTGTTTAGCTTGTCTGTTCTGGGCTACCGTAAAAACATGGTGGTGCAACATGGTGGACTCAGGAAGAGGACCGCTGTATCTGTAGACATAAAACGCTTATTCTAAGGTAACAAAAACATAAAGATTCTTATTTTCAGGTCATTATACACTGATGAAAACATGGCTATGAATATTATATTCCATTGCTGCCATATTCTGTAAATAGAGCTCTCTGAATCGTACACACTGGACCTTTAAGGCTACACCTCTTGTTAGATTTTTATATAAATTGCATTCTTGTATTGACTTCTGTAAATATTATACTCATTTTGTTAGTTTTTTTCTATGTACACAAGTTTATTAGGTTTACTTAAGCAATCCAATACAAAACTCCTGTAATAAAAACTATAGGGTTGAGTGAGTACTCTGCTGAAATGAGTATCCGGTACAGAAAATGTACTACATACAATTCTGATGCTGTTGTGTAAATAGTTAACAACTTCTAGTTAGTCTGCTCTTTCCGAGTACGAATCCAGGAAATTCAGTTGGTTGAACAGATACAGATAATCCCAAATACCTAATATATGGTATTGTTACTGACCTCAAAGATCCAGTAACAGTTGGGCTCGACTGAACACCTGTGGGTAACTCTGACCCCACACTGGGTATGTTTCTTTGATGTGAGTGTTTGTTTGTCTCTCCCTGCAGGACTCGATACTGTTCATAGAGCAGCACAAGTCTGGTTTTGAGCGGCCTGGAGATGTTGAGTTTGAAGACTACACCCAAGGAATCAAACCAGCAACCTCTGACTCCAGCCTCAACCCACCCAAAGTGCGTGCCAAGCTCTGGCCTTTCAGCAAGAAGCACAAGGTAAATTTGCACACTTTAGATTTTCTTCTCTTTGAGTTTGCATAAAAAGTGCAGCGTCTCTAGGACAAGAGATTCACTGCCTCTCCCCTTTTCTGCTTCGCCTGCTTCTTTTGACAACCTGAAAATCCTCTTTGTCCTGTTCTTCAAATGTGTCTCAACTAATCCGGGTTAACAAGTTGTCATAAGGCTAAAACTATCCTGACATTTATAATTCATATCATCTTTTATCCTGGTTCTGGACACAGTTTACAGGGTTGATTTGTAAGTCTTCCTTTAAACACTAAATGTTTTTATTTTGGGAAAAAAAAGCCAACATAAGTAGAGACTGGAAACAATAATGAGCACCTATATAATTGAGTTATAATCAGAGAGTGCTTCACTGCTCTAATGTGAAGCCTTAAACAAACTCTAATTATGAAATTAAACCGTGCAGTGATCTCTGAAAGCAAATTGAATTCACTCTAAAACCACAGATAAAATATTTTGACGTGAGTTCAATAATCTCATTTAAATAATTTACATGTAATTTATGAATTCATGCCAATTTATATTTGATTGGATGGTGCAAGTTTATTTAATATATTTGAGAGTTTAAATCAGCATTCTTAATTGACGCTCCCAGCATTATGTCATCTTTAGTTGCATTTGATTGCATCCTTTTGGCTGATATAACTCATGTATCTCTAAACTAAAAAAAATAAATAAAAAGGACATAAAATAATAGGACATAACCCAAATTTATACACATTAAATCAAGGGATGTCTATTTATGAAGCTTCTTGGTCACATGCTCAAGAGGTAACATCAAAACGTCATAATCTTGGGAGCATCTATTCAGTGTGAGGGTGGATTTATTTTTTATATTGTTATAAAATATTGGCATCACCTATACTCATTTGTAGCTTTGAATGACAAGTTTTCATCATAATGCCATAATTAAGTTTAGTTAATCTCTTTTTGCTTATTGAGTATCCCAATTAAATTTGGATTTGTTCTTTTTTTTAAAAAAGAAATGCATGTTATTTTTGTGTATATTACTGTACATAACATATAGGTTTAGGAACCTTTAGGAAAAAGTGTTATTTTTCTATTCGTCAACAAATCCTGTGAAACGACCAAAACCAAAAAATCGTTACTCCATCTCTGAATACTTTCAGACATTTCATCTATAGAGAGAACTTGATAAAAACACAGTAAATTCTTTAAAAAACAGCTGGGCACTGTAGTTTTTAGCAAACATTACTCATGCAGGGGTAAATAATGCGTATTTTGGGGACTATTTTCAGCGGTGGATTGATACAAGTCTTTTTTTTTTTTATGGCACCATTTCAGGACAGTTTATGTGGGATTGGTTTTAAAAAATCAATGAGTAATGTAGTTACACGGTACTGTAGTTTAAAAAAAAAAGAGTGTCACGTTACAGCTACCTGTGGATAAACCTGTACTTCTGCAGGTTAGACGACATTTTAAGACAGCTTTAAAGAACTTAAAAATCATCAGTCAAATCCACACGGAGAGCAAGAGCCAGCTATGTTCTTGGAAGTGCAAAATGACGCTCACGTGATCTCATAACAATGCTTTAAGACAAACACACACTCATGAAACTCAGCACACATTCCTCCCATGTCTTACCCCACCACCCTGTTGCCCTCAGGGGCCAATTCTAATTCCAATCTGCTGCACAGACTTGCCCTGAAACACCCCGTGCTCTCTCTTTTTAACTCTATATCCACTTTACAGCAGAGATCGCTGCATCTGTTTGACTCACTCCTCTTCTCTTTTTTCTTTTCCTCTCTCATTACCAGTGTAATTTTCTCCCTCCTTTGCTTCTCTTCCCTCCTCTACCCCTCCTCAGTTCGCCCCTCCGTCTTTCTCTCCCCCGTCCCCTTTCCCACCGGGCAGCCACCCAATCTCCCTCCCCTCTCCAAGCTGCAACACTCTCTCTCTCGCTCTGTCTGAGGGAGTTTAATCGCTCTATCAAACCCAGGATTTCGACCTTAAAGATATTACACAAGCAGCACTCGGTGAGTGGCGACATCTGATCAGATCCCTGTCTTCCCTGCCCCCCCCCCTGCCCGCTGTCACGTCCCTCACATTGATGCTTTTCATTTCAATAAGCTGTTAAATGTTTGGGTCCCTGTGCTTTTGTACAAAACAGTCATCATGCTTGTTATTGTGAAAGTGTGTTTTGCATGTGGTGTTTGTTGTACACCTATCTCACCTACTCTGTCTCTTCCCTGTCTAGATATCGCATGCCGAAAAGCACACGGTAACACTTATTATGGTTACGTAGAGGGTAGACTTAAAAGGTGCTTATAACAGTATTCTGGTGCTGGATTCTTTTAAAATGATATTTAAGGAGTACCTCCACATTGGATCATGTTGCACTAACCTCTGTAGGTAAAACAAAAAAGGTATAAAGGCCCGGTCACACCAGAAACTGACACTCGAAATTGGAGCTGCACAGCTAATGGCTAACGCGTTAGCCGGCAAGGAATGTGCTAGTCTCTAGGATTCTTTGTATTTTATTTGAACTGTGGTATTTTCTTATTATTATTCAACATTTTATTTAATAAAGAGGCAAAAAAGGTATAGCTAGCTAGTTTGCTTAGTGTTTGTTACTAGCGTGAACTGTTAGCAAGTTAATTAGCTTAGTTTCTCCCAGTTTATGCTTCTTTTGTATTTATACATTATATTTGAATCATAGCTCTAAACACACATTTTCCCAAAAATAATAATTACCCAACCATCTCTGAAAAACCCACAAAGTTATTTTATCAGAAAATTGGATGTTCATTGCTGAGACTCAAATGTGATGGTCATATATGAGAGTCACGAATTAGGTTTGGGTTTTCAGTCACTAACGGGACACAGAGTTCACAGAGTTTATTCAAAAAATATATTTGCATTTCCATCGACTTCTGTCTCATAATTGTCTGCAAAATATTTCTTTTTGTGGAGTAGATTATACTCTGACAGAGGAGGTTAAATAAAAGTGGATGGAGCAGCACAGCTAACAATTACGCTACAATAGCTAGTCGTTCCTTTTCAAAAAGAAAAAGATGGCTATTTGTCAAAGGTGCAAATTTGTGTGTCAAAGTTCATGAAAGTTGAAGCAACATTGTGCAACTTTTCTACCATAAAATAAGTATGGCTTTACAGAACTAAGTCACACATCACCAATTATTTATCTGATTTTTTTTTTTTTGGAAGCTGGATCATATTTTATGGAGAAACTGTTGCAAAGACTGTACAAACTGTATCTGCTGTTAGCTAATGTTAGCTCAGTTTGTTAGTTGGGCAGCCTGGAGTTTAAGCTCAGAGCAGTGGGGGAGTGTTAGTGTAGTGTTTGTACTACCGAGAAGAGGTTTTCAGGCCTGGGATGCAGGCAAAGGTTGACAGGGAGTGGAGGCCGTGTTGTGCCAGAATCGAGCTGAGTAAGTGGGCAATGTAAACGGGCTTAGCTGAGCTGGGCTGGTAATATTAGCTGGCTGCTATGCTTGTGCTGTTGCACTTGCTTGATGTTTGGCTGTTAGCAAAGTTGTTAACTTGCTAGTATTAGATCATCAAGTTATATAATCAGATACACATGTACAACTGTCCATAATTACGACAGTAGTATTGCACTCTGAAACTGGGTGTGTTAGATTGCAAAAATATAAATTTTTACACAATGTTGCTCTTATCGTGATGCAAAAAATTAACATTTACTTCACTGGTGAGTGAATCCACTAATTGCACCAATTCCACTAAAATAAGGTGATTTTGCTGCAACATGCAGGTGTGACGGGCTTCATGTGACCTTACCTGTAATCACAGCTGGGTGTGGTCAGGTATGGTGCCAGATTATATGCCTGGGTTCAGTTACTCTTTAATTTACAAAATAAAATGCCTTTTTTTTTCTCATGTCAAAGGGTACTACATTAACATAAGGGACATTCTGTGATGTCATACTGATATACAGCTTTGAAGTCTCATTTTTAATTGAATTTGCAAATATGCAAAGTGTCTAACATATATTTAATCTGACAACAAAGCCACAACCATCCAGACTAGAAAACAACTGCACAACGTTATCATTTGTTGTACTTAATATTATCATTGTAGCATAAATTTAAAGGGTCAGTTCACCCAAATTACAAAAATACATATTTTCTTACTTATGCTGCATTCACATGGATTCAGACGGCAAACTGGATATCATGTTAGTGAATTAGAGCAGGACGATAAAATTGGGTCACCAGAGAATACCGTCAATGTTAATAGTTGATGGCATTGCTGTCCAAATTTAAAATATTTTAACTTTTTGATGTCCTACAGAACAGGATATAACATAAATAATAGAGGTGAAATGATTTTATTTAATATATTTTATTCCTGTCTTTGCAAACAATACTAAATCACCATAGCAACATATTGTCTGTTATGTATCATGTCATGTATGTTTCGATACGCCATCCTGCCATTCTGTCAGGCTGTTTTGAAGGTATTCAGCACCTTCAAAACAACCTGACAGAGCAGCATTAGTGATATCTAGTCATGCAAATAGTTTTGGTCTTTAGATATATCTATTTTCACCCTTTTACAGTGGAGCAGAATGTGATCTGCATCAGCTGCAACATTTCCTTTTTTATAGGATAATCAATCAACAATTTGTTGCACTGTTATTGCGGTGACATAGTCGTAAATCCATAATCCCATATCGCTATTTAACTTACAGACAAAAAACTGGGCCCCTTCTTCCTTGCTTTTATTAACAATACATCGTTCAAAGTCTTTTCACACGTTTTTAGCAACTATCTTCCAATATGGACGGACGTGTGAATGTGAGAATGAATGGTTGTTAGTGATGAACTGGCGACTTGTCCATGGTGTACCCTACCTCTCACCCAGTGTCAGCTGGGATTGGCTCCAGTCCCCCACGACCCTGATAGGGATAAGCAGTTACAGAAAATGGATGGAATGACATAAAAATATATCTTTATAAACTGAAATGAATACTTACCTAAGTGTACATTGGTATGGCATCACAGGAGAAAGAGTCTTACTCATCGTTTCTGTCTATGAGTTGTTCATACAGTTTGCACCAGAAAACTGCACAAATGACTCTCAGAGGTATTCTCATGGGATGTTTCAAGGTTGTGAATAGTCTCTTCACTCTCTCTGTCTCTGTTTTCCCATCACTACCATCACATAATACCTGTATGGCTCTCTGATGTTAGACCTCAAACATCTTTGACCATAAACATGTAGCATTAACGCGTCATTGTGTGTGTAGACGTCTTATTGGCAGTGAGAAAGAGAGCTAGAGACAATGAGTAGTGACATCTGGTGGTGAGCATTCATAAGTTTGTTGTATATGTGACGCTTACGACAGTTATTGTGTGTGTGTGTGTGTGTGTGTGTGTGTGTGTGTGTGTGTGTGTGTGTGTGTGTGTGTGTGTGTGTGTGTGTGTGTGTGTGTGCGCGCCTGCTGCAGAGGATTTCTCTCATCTTCCTCCAGAGCAGAGGAAGAAGAGGCTGCAGGGGAAGATTGAGGACATCACCAAAGAGCTGCAGAAGGCACAGGACCAAAGGTGACGGCACCACCAACAGCATCACATCTCCAAGCCCCTACAACACACACTTAATCTTTAATTCATGATGTTCCCTGTGAACATCTGCAGTTATTTGTGAGAGCAAAGGTTGGACTTTACATGTTGGTAGCTCTAATTTGTCCAAAAATACATTCTTCTATCTTTCTGGCTGTTTTTGATCTGTTGGGAACTATTTTAATATCCTGTTAGTTCAGGGGCATTGTTGTTGTTAGTACATTCATTTTTTCAACATTGTCATTAGGGCCCGAGCACTGCAAGAGGCCCTATTGAATTTCAAATGTTTATTATTTTTTTTTTTTTAGGGCCCGAGCACTGCGGTGCGAGGCCCTATTGAATTTCAAATGTTTATTATTTTTTTTTTTTTTTCTTTTTTTTCTTTTTCTTCCTAAAAGTAAATCGCATTTTAGACGGCCTATATATACTCGAAAACTCCCGAAAATTTGCGTACCCCCCCAAGGTCGGGCGTAAAATTACGTATTTTAGGGGTGTCGCACATGGACGAACAAAAATGGCTCGACAGCGCCACCTAGATTTATGTTTTCGGAGGAGCCCCTCGACACGGTTTCATCCACATGTACGGGATTTGGAGCAAGTATGTAACATCCCGAGACGCACAAAAAAGTCTCTTGGTGACCCGGGCTACGGCGAAGGTCACGGCCTCCATTTTGTTTCAAAGTTGGCGTTTTCGTGTTTTTGGGGTCATTTCCAGGGGTCGTATTTGAGCGAACTCCTCCTAGAGCTTTCATCCTATCTGTTTGAAACTTGGCGTGTGTGTTCTCAAGGCCTCGACAATGAAAAGTTATCAAAATCGTAAGTTTTGGATTTACTGTGTGGGAGGGCGGGCCACGAAATTCGCGAGTGTTTCTAAAATTTCGACGTGCTATAACTTTGCGAAAAATACTCCAATCTTCCCCAAACCTCTGATATATAATGGCAGTCCGGCCTAGAACACATTTCCATGACAACATTTGGTGATTTTCACAGCGCCACCTGTTGGCGACAGGAAGTGTCATATTTTACTTGACGATAGCTTTCTCCGAAGTCTTTGAGTATATCCACCTCAAACTAGGTGTGGATGTTGTCAAGGCCTTGGTGTTGACATTTGAGAAATAATTTCAACTTTTCATCAGAGGGTGGCCATGACGGCGCCTCAAAGTCAACAATGGCGAATTTTTCAAAAATCTGTGACTCCATTGACTTTTGGGCTGATTTTCAGGAAAAAGTGTTGGGCTTTCACATACTTTCTCAGAGCAGTCTGAAACTTCTTGTGGTTATTGAGACCAATATTACGCAAAATTCGGCTGCATAATTAATTAGGGGGGCAAAAGTGCTCTATAGCGCCCCCTTGAACTTTTCTTTGAGACAGCCCCGCCACAGTTTTGGGCACAGAGTTATGAAACCTCAGCCGAATTGTAGAACAAGGCAAGACCTACGAAAAACTCTCTTGGAGCAATGGGCTAAAATAAACAGGAAGCGAGATATTTAAGACTGAAAATCACAGTTTTCGGCCGTGCTGGTTGAGAAGGGGTCATATTTGAACGAACTCGTCCTAGAGATTTTATCCAATTGACGTCAAACTTGGTAGGCGTGTTCATATAGACTTCCCGAGTAAAAGTTATCAAAATTATGAATTTTGATGAAACGGTGTGGGCGTGGCGCTCCATGAAATGATTCAAAGAAGAAAATAGTCAGGAATCACCTGCTGAAGGCTTGTGATTCTCAGAAACTCAAGTGTTGGGCTTTCACATACTTTCTCAGAGCTGTCTGAAACTTCTTGCGTTTATTGAGACCAATATTACGCAAAATTCGGCTGCATAATTAATTAGGGCGGGGCAAAAGCGCTCTATAGCCCCTTGAATTTTCTTTCAGGCAGCCCCGCCACAGTTTTGGACACAGAGTTATGAAACCTCAGCCAAATTGTAGAACATGGCAAGACCTACAAAAAAGTCTCTTGGAGCAATGGGCTAAAATGAACAGGAAGCCAGATATTTAAGCATGAAAATGACCATTTTTGGTGTTTCGGGCTGGTTGAGAAGGAGACCTAACTGACCGAACTCCTCCTAGGATCTTATCCCAGGGACTTCAACTTGTAATTGCTTTTCTAAAAGTAAATCGCATTTTAGACGGCCTATATATACTCAAAAACTCACGAAAATTTGCGTACCCCAAAGTTGGGCGTAAAATTAAGTATTTTAGGGTCTCAGACATGGACATACAAAAATGGCTCTACAGCGCCACCTAGATTTATGTTTTCGGAGGAGCCCTCGACACGGTTTCATCCACGTGTACGGGATTTGGAGGAATATGTAACATCCCGAGACGCACAAAAAGTCTCTTGGTGACCGGGCTACGGCAAAGGTCACGGCCTCCATTTTGTTTCAAAGTTGGCGTTGTGTTTTTGGGGTCATTTCAGGGGTCGTATTTGAACGAACTCCTCCTAGAGCTTTCATCGTATCTGTTTGAAACTTGGGGTGTCTGTTCTCAAGGCCTCGACAATGAAAAGTTATCAAAATCGTGAGTTTTGGATTTACTGTGTGGGAGGGGCGCCACGAAATTTGGCGTGTTTTCATGAAATTTCGCGTGCTATAACTTTGCGAAAAATACTCCAATCTTCCCCAAACCTCTGATATATAATCGCAGTCCAGACTAGAACACATTTCCATTACAACATTTGGTGATTTTCACAGCGCCACCTGTTGGTGACAGGAAGTGTCATACTTTACTTAACGATAGCTTACTCCGAAGTCTTTGAGTATATCCACCTCAAACTAGGTGTGGATGTTGTCAAGGCCTTGGTGTTGACATTTGAGAAAAATTTCAACTTTTCATCAGAGGGCGTGGCCGTGACGGCGCCTCAAAGTCAACAATGGCGAATTTTTCAAAAATCTGTGACTCCATTGACTTTTGGGCTGATTTTCAGGAAAAAGTGTTGGGCTTTCATATACTTTCTCAGAGCTGTCTGAAACTTATTGTGTTTATTAAGACCAATATTATGCAAATTTCGGCTGCATAATTAATTAGGGGGCGGGGCAAAAGCGCTCTATAGCGCCCCCTTGAACTTTTATTTGAGGCAGCCCCGCCACAGTTTTGGACACAGAGCTATGAACCCACAGCCGAATTGTAGAACATGGCAAGACCTACAAAAAGTCTCTTGGAGCAATGGGCTAAAATGAACAGGAAGCGAGATATTTAGGACTGAAAATCACCGTTTTGCGGGCTGGTTGAGAAGGTGTCATATTTGAACGAACTCCTCCTAGAGATTTTATCCAATTGACTTCAAACTTGGTGGGTGCGTTTATATAGACTTCCCGAGTAAAAGTTATCAAAATTACGAATTTTGATGAAACGGTGGGCGTGGTGCTCCGCCAAGTTTGACCGTTTGACCCATTTTTAGTGTTTCGGGATGGTTGAGAAGGGGTCCTATTTGAACGAACTCCTCCTAGGGATTTTATCCAATCGACTTCAAACTTGGTAGGTGCGTTCATATAGACTTCCCGAGTAAAAGTTATCAAAATTACGAATTTTGATGAAACGGTGTGGGCGTGGCGGTCCGTCGAGTTTGACCGTTTGACCGAATCCTGGCTAATGCGCGTGGTCGGTTTGAACAAACTGCTTCGAAGGCTCGCGTGTTTTCCGCCCGGTGCCCCCGACGTGCCAGCCCCCCCGACGTGCGCGGATGTGCGAGGGCCCGTCCAATGCTGCTTGCAGCTTTAATTTCTTTTTCTTTTTCTTTTTCTACCAAAAAGTAAATCGCATTTTAGACGGCTTATATATACTCGAAAACTCACGAAAATTTGCGTACCCCCCCAAGGTCGGGCGTAAAATTAAGTATTTTAGGGGTGTCGGACATGGACGAACAAAAATGGCTCGACAGCGCCACCTAGATTTATGTTTTCGGAGGAGCCCCTCGACACGGTTTCATCCACATGTACGGGATTTGGAGCGAGTATGTAACATACCGAGCCGCACAAAAAGTCTCTTGGTGACCGGACGGCGAAGGTCACTGCCTCCATTTTGTTTCAAAGTTGGCGTTTCGTGTTTTTGGGGTCATTTCAGGGTCGTATTTGAACGAACTCCTCCTAGAGCTTTCATCCTATCTGTTTGAAACTTGGCGTGTGTGTTCTCAAGGCCTCGACAATGAAAAGTTATCAAAATCGTAACTTTTGGATTTACTGTGTGGGAGGCGGGCCACGAAATTCGGCGAGTGTTTATAAAATTTCGACGTGCTATAACTTTGCGAAAAATACTCTAATCTTCCCCAAACCTCTGATATATAATCGTAGTCTGGCCTAGAACACATTTCCATGACAAAATTTGGTGATTTTCACAGCGCCACCTGTTGGCGACAGGAAGTGTCATATTTTTTTGACGCTAGCTTTCTCGAAAGTCTTTGAGTATATCCACCTCAAACTAGGTGTGGATGTTGTCAAGGCCTTGGTGTTGACATTTGACAAAAAATCAACTTTTCATCGGAGGCGTGGCGTGACGGCGCCTCAAAGTCAACCATGGCGAATTTTTCAAAAATCTGTGACTCCATTGACTTTTGGGCTGATTTTCAGGAAAAAGTGTTGGGCTTTCACATACTTTCTCAGAGCAGTCTGAAACTTCTTGTGGTTATTGAGACCAATATTACGCAAAATTCGGCTGCATAATTAATTAGGGGGCGGGGCAAAAGCGCTCTATAGCGCCCCCTTGAACTTTTCTTTGAGACAGCCCCGCCACAGTTTTGGGCACAGAGTTATGAAACCTCAGCCGAATTGTACAACAAGGCAAGACCTACAAAAAAGTCTCTTGGAGCAATGGGCTAAAATAAACAGGAAGCGCGATATTTAAGACTGAAAATCACCATTTTCGGTGTTTCGGGCTGGTTGAGAAGGGGTCATATTTGACCGAACTCCTCCTAGAGATTTTATCCAATTGACGACAAACTTGGTAGACGTGTTCATATAGACTTCCCGAGTAAAAGTTATCAAAATTATGAATTTTGATGAAACGGTGTGGGCGTGGCGCTCCATGAAATGATTCAAAGAAGAAAATCGTCAGGAATCACCTGCTGATGGCTTGTGATTCTCAGAAACGCAAGTGTTGGGCTTTCACATACTTTCTCAGAGCTGTCTGAAACTTCTTGCGTTTATTGAGACCAATATTACGCAAAATTCGGCTGCATAATTAATTAGGGGGCGGGGCAAAGCGCTCTATAGCGCCCCTTGAATTTTTCTTTGAGGCAGCCCGCCACAGTTTTGGACACAGAGTTATGAAACCTCGGCCAAATTGTAGAACAAGGCAAGACCTACGAAAAAGTCTCTTGGAGCAATGGGCTAAAATGAACAGGAAGCGAGATATTTAAGCATGAAAATGACCATTTTTGGTGTTTCGGGCTGGTTGAGAAGGGGACCTAACTGACCGAACTCCTCCTAGGATCTTATCCCAGGGACTTCAACTTGTAATTGCTTTTCTAAAGTAAATCGCATTTTAGATGGCCTATATATACTCAAAACTCACAAAATTTGCGTACCCCAAAGTCGGGCGTAAAATTAAGTATTTTAGGGTCTCAGACATGGACATACAAAAATGGCTCTACAGCGCCACCTAGATTTATGTTTTCGGAGGAGCCCTCGACACGGTTTCATCCACGTGTACGGGATTTGGAGGAATATGTAACATCCCGAGACGCACAAAAAGTCTCTTGGTGACCGGGCTACGGCGAAGGTCACGGCCTCCATTTTGTTTCAAAGTTGGCGTTTGTTTTTGGGGTCATTTCAGGGTCGTATTTGAACGAACTCCTCCTAGAGCTTTCATCCTATCTGTTTGAAACTTGGCGTGTGTGTTCTCAAGGCCTCGACAATGAAAAGTTATCAAAATCGTGACTTTTGGATTTACTGTGTGGGAGGGCGGGCCACGAAATCGGCGTGTTTTCATGAAATTTCGGCGTGCTATAACTTGAAAAATACTCCAATCTTCCCCAAACCTCTGATATATAATGGCAGTCCGGCCTAGAACGCATATCCATGACAACATTTGGTGATTTTCACAGCGCCACCTGTTGGTGACAGGAAGTGTCATATTTTACTTGACGATAGCTTTCTCCAAAGTCTTTGAGTATATCCACCTCAAACTAGGTGTGGATGTTGTCAAGGCCTTGGTGTTGACATTTGAGAAAAAAAATCAACTTTTCATCGGAGGGCGTGGCGTGACGGCACCTCAAAGTCAACAGTGGCGAATTTTTTGAAAAAATCTGTGACTCCATTGACTTTTGGGCTGATTTGCAGGCAAAAGTGTTGGGCTTTCACATACTTTCTCAGAGCTGTCTGAAACCTCTTGTGTTTATTAAGACCAATATTACGCAAAATTCGGCTGCATAATTAATTAGGGGGCGGGGCAAAAGCGCTCTATAGCGCCCCCTTGAACTTTTCTTTCAGGCAGCCCCGCCACAGTTTCAGACACAGAGCTATGAAAGCTCAGCTGAATTGTAGAACATGGCAAGACCTACGAAAAAGTCTTTTGGAGAAATGGGCTAAAACGAACAGGAAGCGAGATATTTAAGACTGAAAATCACCATTTTCGGTGTTTCGGGCTGGTTGAGAAGGGGTCCTATTTGAACGAACTCCTCCTAGGGATTTTATCCAATCCACTTCAAACTTGGTAGGCGCGTTCATATAGACTTCCCGAGTAAAAGTTATCAAAATTACGAATTTTGATGAAACGGTGTGGGCGTGGCGCTCCGTCGAGTTTGACCGTTTGACCGTTTGACCGAATTCTGGCTAATGCGCGTGGTCGGTTTGAACAAACTGCTTCGAAGCTCGCGTGTTTTCCGCCCTGTGCCCCCGACGTGCCAGCCCCGACGGCGCGGATGTGCGAGGGCCCGCCCAATGCTGCTTGCAGCTTTAATTTTCATTTATTTTTATAACATAACAACCCTACTGCTAAATGATGCAGTGTCCAAAATATAAGCTCATAGATGCGTGATCAGCCAGGAAAATTGAGGACAGCTGTCACATCCCAAACACATCCCTGAATTAAATAAAATTTTATTTATATAGCACTAAATTGTAACATTAGTCTCGTAATACTTTCCACACAGAGCAGGTCTAGGCCTATAGCAGCATAACTAAAGATGGCTCAGGACTCACCTGAGCCAGCCCTAACTATAAACACTGTCAAAAGTAATCCACCCTCCCTATCCGACCACTAATTTATACTGACTATGTACCCTGTCAAAGAAAAAGATTAAGTAAAAACCAGTACAGAATTAAAGCTGCAAGCAGCATTGGACGGCCTCGCACATCCGCGCACGTCGGGGCTGGCACGTCGGGGCACAGGGCGGAAAACACGCGAGCCTTCAAGCAGTTTGTTCAAACTGACCACGCGCATTAGCCAGAATTCGGTCAAACGGTCAAACTCGACGGAGCGCCACGCCCACACCGTTTCATCAAAATTGTAATTTTGATAACTTTTACTCGAAGTCTATATGAACGCACCTACCAAGTTTGAAGTCGATTGGATAAAATCCTAGGAGGAGTTCGTTCAAATCGACCCTTCTCAACCAACCCAAACACTAAAAATGGTGATTTTCATCGGTCAAACTCGACGGAGCGCCACGCCACACCGTTTCATCAAAATTCGTAATTTTGATAACTTTTACTCGAAGTCTATATGAACACGCCTACCAAGTTTGAAGTCAATTGGATAAAATCTCTAGGAGGAGTTCGTTCAAATATGACCCCTTCTCAACCAGCGAAACACGAAAATGGTGATTTTCAGTCTTAAATATCTCGCTTCCTGTTCATTTTAGCCCATTTCTCCAAGAGACTTTTTCGTAGGTCTTGCCATGTTCTACAATTCAGCTGAGTTTTCATAGCTCTGTGTCCGAAACTGTGGCGGGCTGTCTCAAAGAAAAGTTCAAGGGCGCTATAGAGCGCTTTTGCCCTGCCCCTAATTAATTATGCAGCCGAAATTTGCATAATATTGGTCTCAATAAACACAAGAAGTTTCAGACAGCTCTGAGAAAGTATGTGAAAGCCCAACACTTTTGCCTGAAAATCAGCCCAAAAGTCAATGGAGTCACAGATTTTTGAAAAATTCGCCACTGTTGACTTTGAGGCGCCGTCACGGCCACGCCTCTGATGAAAAGTTGAAATTATTTCTCAAATGTCAACACCAAGGCCTTGACAACATCCACACCTAGTTTGAGGTGAATATACTCAAAGACTTGGAAAAATCTATCGTCAAGTAAAATATAACACGTCCTGTCGCCAACAGGTGGCGCTGTGAAAATCACCAAATGTAGTCATGGAAATGCGTTCTAGGCCGGACTGTCATTATATATCAGAGGTTTGGGAAGATTGGAGTATTTTTCGCAGTTATAGCACGTCAAAATTTCAAAACACGCCGAATTTCGTGGCCCGCCCTCCCACACAGTAAAGCCAAAACTTACGATTTTGATAACTTTTCATTGTCGAGGCCTTGAGAACACACGCCGAGTTTCAGACAGATAGGATGAAAGCTCTAGGAGGAGTTCGTTCAAATCGACCCTGAAATGACCCCAAAACACAACGCCAACTTTGAAACAAAATGGAGGCCGTGACCTTCGCCGTAGCCGGGTCACCAAGAGACTTTTTGTGCGTCTCCGGATGTTACATATTCCTCCAAATCCCGTACACGTGGATGAAACCGTGTCGAGGGCTCCTCCAAAACATAAATCTAGGTGGCGCTGTAGAGCCATTTTTGTATGTCCATGTCTGAGACCCTAAAATACTTAATTTTACGCCCAACTTTGGGTACGCAAATTTTCGTGAGTTTTGAGTATATATAGGCCGTCTAAAATGCGATTTACTTTTAGAAAAGCAATTACAAGTTGAAGTCCCTGGGATAAGATCCCTAGGAGGAGTTCGGTCAGTTAGGTCCCCTTCTCAACCAGCCCGAAACACCAAAAATGGTCATTTTCAGTCTTAAATATCTCGCTTCCTGTTCATTTTAGCCCATTGCTCCAAGAGACTTTTTTGTAGGTCTTGCCATGTTCTACAATTGGCCGAGGTTTCATAACTCTGTGTCCAAAACTGTGGCGGGGCTGCCTGAAAGAAAAGTTCAAGGGGGCGCTATAGAGCACTTTTGCCCCGCCCCCTAATTAATTATGCAGCCGAATTTTACAAAATATTGGTCTTAATAAACACAAGAAGTTTCAGACAGCTCTGACAAAGTATATGAAAGCCCAACACTTGAGTTTCTGAGAATCACAAGCCATCAGCAGGTGATTCCTGCCGATTTTCTTCTTTGAATCATTTTATGGAGCGCCACGCCCACACCGTTTCATCAAAATTCATAATTTTGATAACTTTTACTCGGGAAGTCTATATGAACACGCCTACCAAGTTTGACATCATTTGGATAAAATCTCTAGGACGAGTTCGTTCAAATATGACCCCTTCTCAACCAGCCCAAAATAAAACTGTGATTTTCAGTCTTAAATATCTCGCTTCCTGTTTATTTTAGCCCATTGCTCCAAGAGACTTTTTCATAGGTCTTGCCATGTTCTACAATTCGGCTGAGGTTTCATAACTCTGTGTCCAAAACTGTGGCGGGGCTGCCTGAAAGAAAAGTTCAAGGGGCGCTATAGAGCACTTTGCCCGCCCCTAATTAATTATGCAGCCGAATTTTGCGTAGTATTGGTCTCAATAACCACAAGAAGTTTCAGACTGCTCTGAGAAAGTATGTGAAAGCCCAACACTTTTCCTGAAAATCAGCCCAAAAGTCAATGGAGTCACAGATTTTTCGAAAAATTCGCCACTGTTGACTTTGAGGCGCCGTCATGGCCACGCCTCTGATGAAAAGTTGATTTTTTTTCTCAAATGTCAACACCAAGGCCTTGACAACATCCACACCTAGTTTGAGGTGGATATACTCAAAGACTTTCGAGAAAGCTAGCGTCAAAAAAATATGACACTTCCTGTCGCCAACAGGTGGCGCTGTGAAAATCACCAAATTTTGTCATGGAAATGTGTTCTAGGCCAGACTACGATTACATATCAGAGGTTTGGGGAAGATTAGAGTATTTTTCGCAAAGTTATAGCACGTCGAAATTTTATAAACACACGCCGAATTTCGTGGCCCCGCCCCTCCCACACAGTAAATCCAAAACTTACGATTTTGATAACTTTTAATTGTCGAGGCCTTGAGAACACACACGCCAAGTTTCAAACAGATAGGATGAAAGCTCTAGGAGGAGTTCGTTCAAATACGACCCTGAAATGACCCCAAAACACAACGCCAACTTTGAAACAAAATGGACGCGTGACGCGCCGTAGCCCGGTCACTAAGAGACTTTTTGTGTGTCTCGGTATGGTACATATTCCTCCAAATCCCGTACACGTGGATGAAATCGCGTCGAGGGCTCCTCCAAAACATAAATCTAGGTGGCGCTGTCGAGCCATTTTTGTTCGTCCATGTGCGACACCTAAAATACGTAATTTTACGCCCGACCTTGGGGTACGCAAATTTCGTGAGTTTTCGTATATATAGGCCGTCTAAAATGCGATTTACTTTTAGGAAGAAAAAGAAAAATAAAAAAAAAAAAAAAGAAAAATAATAAACATTTGAAATTCAATAGGCCTCACCGCCAGTGCTCGGGCCTAATAAAGAACCAAGCAGTTGCAGAGGGAATACAATAAAACAACAATGTAAAGCAGTGTTGTTGCAGTTTCAAGCTTTCAAATTGACTTTAAACTCATCATCAGGAGCAGGCAGAGGTGTCAAGAGACCTCTTGAAACTGAAACAATATCAGACTATATCCTGGTTAATTAGGCCAACCTGAATTAATTGGAAATCTTGAGAACGGCAAATGGTAAGAAACGTTTCTAAAAGCCTCTGAAGAATTCCTCTACCATGCTGAATATCCATGATTAGTCGGCAGCAAACAAAAGTTCAAGTCTGGGAAAAGAAATCCTTAATTGTTATTTATTAAGAGTTTAATGCTGAGCTAATCTGCCTCATCAGGACTGCGTTGGTGTGATTTGATCCGATTGGATCACCAGTGGTGTGGTGACATGAGTTCACAATCCCTTAACTGTAATAAAGTCTTTGATTAAAAAAGCAATATCCAAAGCAACTTTTGCAGAAAAGTGCATGTTGATATAAGACTAAGAAACTGATTAAAAATGGGGTTTTCAAGGCTTTAAATGATTTCCGAATATCACAGTTCTTCTCTGGCTCTCTCGGATGACAGTTAAAATGTTAGCTGGGCTCAGAGTTGACATACATATGGTCAAAGTTGTTTACATACTTTTGTACTTCTGGTTTGGAGCTGTTTTTTTTTTTTACAGTTTGAGCTTCGGCTCGTAGTTTCAATTTAAGGAAATTGCAGCATGCAGTACACAAACATTTTTGGACAATAGAGTCCTCCTAACAACAGTGTGCGATAGTTTGTGGAAGACCATTTCCTGTTTCACCATGACAAGACCCCTGTACACAAAGCCAAGTTCATAAAGAAATCATTTTGCCAGTTTGGTGTGGAAGAACATGACTGGTCCGCAGAGAGCCCTGACCTCAATCCCATCCGACACCTTTGGGATGAACTGTAACTGCGAGCCAGGCTTTTTCTTTTTTTTTTCTTTTTTTGTTCCGCCTGTTATTAGTGCCTGACCTCTAATCTCATACAGAAGTATGTTTCTGAGCAAGTCAGCCAACTTCTTCAATTTCTGCCCATCCCTCCTGTTCTTATCAGCGGTGCTGCACAAGAGAGAAACTTCCTTAATTAGCGCTTGTATTTTCAAAAACAATAACATTTTCCTCCCTCTGCCTGACCTCAGTGAAGCACTGGAGAAGATGAAGGGTGTGTACGAGCAGAATCCACAGATGGGAGACCCCTCCAGTCTGGAGCCTCAGATCACAGAGACTGCCCAGAACTTAGGCCGCCTGAGGGGGGAGCTCGCCAAATATGAGGTTATCCCCTACACATGCACATACACACATGTGTGCACGACCGTATTTGTGCAAGTCATAACACGTTTTGCTGAATCGTTAACAGACGTGGCTGTCAGAAGCAGTGGGAGGAGAGGAATCATCCAATGCCATCAATAATAATACTCAACATGGGTAAGACCTGTATTCAGAGGAGTAGTTTGACATTTTTATAAATGTGCTCATTTGCTTACTTTCTCTACTTACTAAGATTCAAGAGTATTTATTGGCAGGAATGGAGTACAATATTTATAAGTATGTTTTCCTTAGTGTATATTAACCTGAAAATAAGATTGTTGTGTTTTCATTGTCTTAAAATTAGCCCTTTATATCTACAGTGAGAGCAGGTCCTCGTCCACGGAGTCCGCCATGTTGAACTGCCATTTTTCTACAGTAGCCCAGAACAGACAAATCAAACACTGATATTTATATGGCTAAGTTGTTTTTATATGCTTGAAAGAAGAGGGTGAGGCATGGAATTTCATTGCAGTCTACAACTTCACCGCTAGGTGCTATTAAATCCTACACACTGGGCCTTTAAAATGAGGAGATTGATACCACTCTGAATATGACACTGCTACTGAAGCAGGTTAGCTAGATTAGCATAAAGAGTGAAAGCAGAGGGACTCTCGACAGACTGCTGCGGCCAAGCGGCAACCTCAGTCGCCGTGAAGTGAAACCAGTGCGCAAGCGCAAAAATCTGCAGTTCCACAAATGTCCACTTGAGGCCGGCTACAGAACGAGTCAGTCACCATAAACGTACCTGTTAATATGTCCAAGAGTCAAATTCATATTAAGGCTTAAAGTTATGCATAATTAACAGCGTGGCTGCTTTGACTGAGGTAGGTGCTGTTAGAGGTGACTTGTTTGACATAATTAATTCAAGATCTCAAGATAATGAATCAAATGTGATAGGCCTGAGATTTCTATCACACGTGACTATTTAATATACTGGACTATCCTTTTGTTTTCTCGAGATCTCGTATTAATTGTGTCATTATCCCGAGAAAACAAAGTTTATTATCTATTTGTTATTTTGAGACAATGACATAAATAAGTTGAGATCTCCAGAAAAAGAATAAACGAGACGAGAAAATGTAGGAAATAACAGCGTGTATGACCATTTAGGGCTTCCATACTGGTCAGCTACAACAGCAACTACATTGAACGCACTAACACACACTCGACAGCATTACCTAGATGAAAAGAAACTTATCCTTACACACTTGACTTTTTTCCTGCTGTATTGAACTCGCACCGAACTGTGCTCCTAAACCAACGTCTGAACCAAACCATGATTTCTGTGTACCGTTACACCCCCTGAGTGAGTGGTATCAATCATCTCATGTAACTCTCTGCAGGAAAGTTCATATCTAACTGTTTAAATGTGAACGTGTAGCAGAAAACATTGAGGAAATTACATGTCTTGTATTTTTTCTTGGATATTTTCAGGGTTGTTGCAGCTGACCCGCCCCACAACATCTACACAGAGTTTGAAGACGAGTTTGACGACATTGAAAGTCCTATTGGCCAGTGCACAGCTCTGTACACCTTTGAAGGTACATTTGTACTCCTTCATACTCAACTTATACATAAATAGATCTTATTTTAGCCTTTTACATATGTATTATTTGTCTGTTTTTTGTGTGCAGGCAACAGTGAGGGCACCATTTCCATTACAGAGGGAGAGCTGTTGAGTATAATGGAAGAGGATAAAGGAGATGGATGGATGAGAGTCCTTAGAGCCAGTGGAGAAGAGGGCTATATACCTTCATCCTATGTCAAACTTGGCCCGTAACACACACACACACACACTCAGAGCTTGTGATGAAAAGTTAAGAGCTAAAGGTGAATACAAAGTCATACATGATAATTGGAGCTTTTCCCCAACGTCTTTTATCTCTGCCTGTGACGTATAGTGAGATGAAAGTGAGTGATTATAAAGCTTGTTATCAAGGCTGATTGCGATATCATACACTCCCTGTCTCTGCAGCGGGAGAGGCTGTCGCCAAACACAGACTGTCAGTGTCCTGTCTGATCTTTATAAATTTAAGCTCTTTTAAAGCCAAACTTTTGAATGTATACCTGAACTTTTTGTCACATGTAACTTCAACATACTTTTCTTTATGTCCATATATCCATTCACTTGACTTTCCCCACTGCCATCTCTAATAACCTGCTGAACTTTTTTTTTTTTTTTTTTTTGTAACACCAGCCCTCTGCTAGAACCTCTTTCCTGACAGGATAATGTGAGTTTTTATTGTTTTATGACTTATAACTGGATGAAAACCACTACTCTATAGGAGTGTACAAAATAGAAATTCTCTCAATGGACTGACTGTAAAGGATAGGTTCATATTTTTAATGTCTGTCTATAAAAACAAGACACAGCTGCCCGCTGTAATCACTCCTCCTGTTCATACTGGCTCTGAAGAGATCCCTTCCTTATATATTTCTAAGTGATGGGGGACAATATGACAGGCCTTGTTCTGGGTTTTTCTGAAGCTAATATGACTCTTCTTTTAATATTATTGCTCCAGTACATCTCAGCAGGAAAATACTGCTTTAAAAAAAGAGGAATTTCATGCAGAAATGACTTTGATAACTTAATATGTGTAACTCTGCTGCTGGAGTCTCATATTGGCTTCAAATAAACTTTTTGTAAATTTTTTTTACAGAGAAAAAGGGCTGTGGATTATGTCCCCCAATCTCTTACATCGGAAGCACTTTAGGCTGTGTGAACCTAATCTTTTGACTCCATATGTTAGTTTCTTAACTAAAGCGAAATCTGCAAGGAAATTTGCTTTACGGTGTTTGTGTGAATATAAGACATGGTGGATAAAATGCAAAGGAGAGGGCAGATATGGCAATAATGATCAAGATTCAATATAATACAGCATTTACCGTGTCATAACTCCTGGCATAAAAACTTGGTGAATGACTGTTTGAGGTTTCAGCTTCAGAGATCAACTTGATGAGTTGTGCAAGCCAGGAGTGGATAACAAGCACTTAGGACGTCCTTGTCTTCACTTTTTGAATTATAACTTTGCACATAAGTGTCATTAACTGGCTCTTCTTTTATGGTTTTATATTTCTCCTACAAACTGGGTTTACATGTTTTATCCACCTGTTTTTATATATTGAATCTCACTCTTACTGGCCTTCTCAAAATCTCTGAAACAATGGACATTATTAAAAACCCTTACCACAAATCCAGATGATCTGTTCAGCCAAAATTTTAGAAAAGGACACAAATTGATTTCAAAGGGAGGAAATTTCAGATTTCAGTTTTGAGATTCAGCGCCTCACGGGATCACTGCCAATGTTTAAGCACTTTTTAAAAAAGTGTTAAAAGATCTACTCCAGGCATGTTTCATGACGTATAAAAATACTCGTTGTAAATAATACTTTGTGTCTGATACTGTTTTTACTAAAAAAAAAAAAAAAGAGGAGTCATTCAACTAGTTACTTCTCCTCCTTCTCACTGAAACATCCAGAATCTGTGAATATACTGAAAGGTTAATTTTCAGTGAATGTACACAAATAAGGTGAGCACAGAGAAACTTCCCTTGTTCAGCATATGAAAACAGCCTTCTAGTGTCAAACTCTGCACATACAGTGAAACTCAAACGTCCAAGAAAACGAACAATAACCAGAACTATTTTTTGATTTTTTTGAGGGGGGACTTTAAAATCTCATTCTTATTGAGCCACATAAGGTTTACCCATCTCGCTCTGTACCACTCTGTCCTGCACTAGTAGATGTTTGCTCAACATTTAAGGGGTATTATTATATGATCCATTTTAAAGAAAAAAAAAAACGTAAATGTATGTATTTACATGTATCGTTTTAGTCATAAAGTGAAAAGAAAAAAGCATTTGTCTTTTTTTGTTTCTTTACAGTATCATTTATGAGAAATCGAACATGCAAAAACCATCAGAAAAACAAACAAACACATTTATTGCATTAGAAACACTGAAATGAAATATACAGTTTCCAGTGTGGTCCCTTACAGCAGCAGTTTATGTACAAAGGGAGCTAACTCAGTTTTAATCGTGTTCATGTTGGTTCTTTGGAATCTCAAGTAGCAAACAAGTGGCATGGATTGAAAAAACAGTGTCTGAGTATCAGAAATGCACATTTGAAGAAGTAAACAGATGCTAGTTTTTTGGGTAAACAATTTCAGATTTCCCTGAAAAAGGAAAATTAATCCAACGCAGCCCTTTCTCACAGTAAAGGACCTCCCAGCGCCCACTGATATAACTCATTCTTTTATAAGTTAGGTTGTCACTTGACAAGTTTGACAGTCTCTCACATCTCAAAAATAACTTTTCTTTGTCTATGATTTCGGGGGTGAGATATCTTCCTTGGCTACTGCAACACACCAAGGCTCAAATAAAAACATTTCCCTTTCATCTCTGCATTTTTATTTTCCTCTAGTGAAGGAAATGCTGTTTTCACCTTCCACTTAGTGAAACAGGCCTCAAGGCTCAGGTTAGAGTGTCAGGTTGTTGTGGGGTGAGCTCCACGGGTTCCAGTTTATCTGAGAGCACACAGAGGATCTTGTCAAACTTCTCGTAGCGTTCCACTCTGTCAGCCGTTGCCCCTGACTGACCCCAAAGCAGCCGCAAGGCGAACTCTGTCCGGCAAGCTTCAAGCAGCTCAGGGATCGGCTCCCATCCTCCTGTGCAAGCAGATATTTGATTCCAATCAGATACCACAACTTCACAATAAACTGTTTTTGAGTATAATACTAGAG
>JAAROE010000138.1:0-11000 GCA_036365135.1 Miichthys miiuy | reverse complement strand
AGGTGGTGAGGAGAGGCCGCGGCGTGGTGTAGTAGGGAGGGGAACGGGTTGTGGTGGTGCGGCTGGTAGATGAAGAGGAGGAACCGCCACCGCCAATTGGACCTCCTCCTCCTCCTCCTCCTTATCTCCCCCTCCGCCTCCAACCGAGGAGGCGGAGGGGGAGGTGGGCGATAGTCTGAAGGGAAAGGAGAGAAAAGGAAGGTCAGATTTATGGGGCAACATGACTGGAGTGTGGATGTTTTTTAAGCTCCTCATACCAGGAAGAGCTCAGAGATATCAGACAGAAGTCTGCGTCGGCACAGATGTGATGCGTGCAATGGCCTGCAAGTGTAAATAATATTACAGTGACAGACACTAACACATTTGCACAGCTCTAAATAGCTTTGACAGGGAGTAGCTCATGTTTCTGATGACTTCCCAATGTTAGTGTTTCATCCCTCGTCAATGGAGCCATATGCCAGAGCTCTCTGGGTGTTTTTTTCTTAATTAACTCAGGACACAAACAAATTCATACATAAAAAAATCTCTCAGCAACACCAACAATCGGTTCTTGTCCCTGCAAACGTGCACAGAGTAAGCAGCCTTTCCGGAGAGACTGTAGTGGTTCTTGGTGGAGGAAACATTCTTTCATGCATGATTCATAACACCATGACATCAGAGGCAAGAAGGCCACACACTCTTTTATTGTCAATATTTAAAAAAAAAAAAAGGCTCAATTATTCACGCTGACCATGTTTGGGGGACAGAAATAAAGAATGAACGGCTGACATGATAGGAAGAGAGAGAGAGAGCATGTGTTTGTGAACATACTATGTGTCTCCCTTCGCTCTCAGCCCACACGAGGCACGAATCAATACTGCAGGAATCGAAACAGTTGGGTAGGAGGAAATAATTAGTTACACTTTTGCCTCACTTTCCCTCCTTTGAATTATTCTATTGGTCTCAAATCATTTGGAAGTCATTATGTGTAATGCTGCATACAGGTGGAGCCCATTTTCTCAATCTTCAGATTCTTTAACAAACAGGGAACAGCTTTCTCAAATCTGTCTCCTCTGCCTTCACTTTAAATAACACGGAGAGGAGAAGGAGGCCAGTGAGACATTTTTAACATGTCACAGTAAAAGACACATGTAAAATAATGAAATCAGCGAGTAGCTGCATCAGATTCAGGGTGATGGTGTAATGTTCAGTTCATTGTTGAACTGTCATGGCTTAAAGGGATGTTTGAGTACAACAGAGCCACCATTAATGTTATTCATAAGACCTGTTTTTTTTTTCAAAATGTCTGCTGTGAAAAAGGCCTGAATTCATCTATGAATGAATTTCAGCGAAGTCCTTCCTCTACTGCTTCAGTTCTCTGTCACTTTCTGCTTTCCCACGCTGTCAGAGATCTTCTCATTAACTAATTCTTCTGTCATCATATCTGGACAATCACCACTGATTGTTGGGTGCTACTCTTTAAAGGATAGGCTGCTTTTTTCTTCAAGATCTTCATGTCATTTTTTTAAAACAGGCTGAGTATTGCAGTTTTTAGCACATTTGTTGAGGACTATCTTCAGTAGCGGATGAATCCACGCTTGGCGCCCAGTGAGCATTCCCAACAGTGCATAAGGGAGTCAAAGTGAACTATAGTTTGTATGATCAAGGAAATGAAGGGACATGTTATCCAGCGCAACAGTGTGGCTTGTTGGAGTTTCTTTTTAAATAGTTTTTGGAGCAATGGAGCCCTCTGGCACAGAGGATGAAGATATTTCAGGCTCTGATACCCGCACAAATATTGTTGATGTAGTAGCAATTCATTGTCACTTTTGGTCATTTCATGGGATTTGTTGACCGTAGGAGGAATATTGTGTGTCTAATACATAATGTCATACATTTCTAATTGATCTCTCATTACTGGAGTGCAGCTTGGCACAGACGCTGCAGTCAGAGAATAAATCACTGCAGTAATGTAACACATTGACTGAACTATGTGACTAGCAGGAAACTTTGCTCACAACAGACCTGCTGCTCTGACCTCTGTCCTTAATCAACACTGTTTACATACTGTCCATCATCCAGCATCCCACTGTCAAAGCCCCCACCTTATGACACCTAATTGATCATTTCCTGTTTTTATTATGCAACAGTAATCAGGAGTTCAGTTTACATAATCCATTTGTTGTGTTTGGGATGTAGCTAGGTCTCCCTAAAATGCAAACTACAGGCCAGAGTGCATCCAGCATCCTCTCTGGCATGTAAAGTAATTAATGCTGCATAATGTCGTCTGCTATTCTGCAATTACCCAATGGAATTTGTCCACGTGTGCACGGAGAAGCTCACATGGAACAAGGCGTGTTTGGAACGGCTTTGGTTTATGATAACGTACATAAACGTACGCATTGCCACTCCGACCACCCAGATTGACACACAGCTGTCAAATGCCCTGGGTGAGGCGCGCGAATGAAAGGCACATGGAGAAGAATGATGCCAGGCTCAAAGAAGCTCATGAGCAGTATTACTGAGCCCGCCTGAATGTCACGCAGCCTTACTCATCTCTCACAGTTAACTTACAAAACGAGGAGCAAAAGGCTTGGCTGTAAATTAATTAGACATGGACCGAATGGAAAACAGGTCTGTTTCTCTCTGCTCAAAGTCTTCTTGTCTCTAATTAGCTGCTTTGACCTGTGATGGTACTGAGTATGTAATGAAACACACCCAGGAAACACGGGGTTCAGTCTCCTGGAGCTCACTGACTCCAATGGTGACCTTTAGGCTGCAGTGTTAGAACTATTTCTATAGATATATACTTTAAAAACAACATCAAGGCCCACATATTTATTATTAGATTAGTTCAAAGATCATTTACATCAAGTCTAGTTTCCATTATAACTGATTCTCATCCTCTCATCCAAACAATTCTACACATGAAATGACAAAAATTGCAACCGTAAAACTGCAGCCAAAGATAATATTTATAGTTTTACAGTGTTTGACTGTAATCAACTAATAAGTTAATAATTTAAAAATAAATAATATTAAATTGGTCTATTTTTATTGAATTATTTCCATATTATGTCTTTAAATGATGACCTAAAACTCAAAGCAACATTTTTGTGGTAACTGAAGACTCTATTTATTTATGAATTCAGAGCATTATATCTTGCTTTACATGTACACAGTGGTACAAAGTAACTACATTAGTAACTGTACTGTAGTACTGTACTTAAGTACACATTTGGAGTACTATTATTTTTTCTGCTAGTTTTTGACTTCGATGTTTGCACAACATTTATCTGACAACTACTTGCTACTTGTCAAATTGATTGTATCTGATCTCAATCTGTCTGGCCTTTGACCTCTTACAGAGCAGTGTCTTGTTGGAGCCTGTATTCATGTTTCAGATTTCTCAGAGTTGTTTCAAAGAGACATTTACATGGTGCTGTGTTAATCACTGTTCAAGGCCTAAAGAGGTCTTTGTTTTGTTCTTGTTCTCTTTAATCATCTCCTGACCCTCAGATTTATCTTGTGACCCTTTGGAGTGGCTCAGTCTCTAGGTTGGGAACCAACTGCCTAACTCTACAGAACAGTATATATCAGTATCAGATCAGCAGATCAACAGGTTGTAGCGTATACTATGTTAGCCACATTTCCTACTTTTATACTGTGATATTGTTTCTCTTACTTCAGATCTGAATGCTTTCATGTATGCCAAATGACAATTTGTTGTTTATTCTGGACTTTACGGTACAGTCATTAACTCAATCTTAATTTAACTCGAGAGTAAAATAAAATATGTGTGGGCATGAACGACTCGATGAAGGAAACCATCTGTGATGTTATGTCACTTTCTGGAGCTGCTCCAGGGACAATGACAGACACGCTGACTTAAGCGTGTTTGACTTCCTACAATTAAACACTTTGATTTCACGGTGACGACTGTGACGATCACACGTCTACTGCAAAGTCTCCTATTCATTGTCAGTGGGTGCATTCGGTTCACAGACAGACTCTGTTGTAAACATCAGCACACTGAATTCCCTTGATGCCCCCTAGTGATGGCATCTGTAGTAAAAGCCTGGTCTGGTCCAGAGAAAACAGACTTAGGATCAGTTTCAGTGGATCAGATCCTGAGAAAGTGAACATCAAGTGTTTTTAGAGATGGGTGTTTCAGTAAAACATTGTACATTAGAAATAAATGAATGTGCTGTTTTGTTTTCATATTTTCTAGGATGGATTCTTCGTCTCATGTCTTATTAGGAATATTAAAAACACTCGTTTTTAACTACAACCTGCCCTCTGTGCTGAAAACAAAGCATTCCCTTGCCAGAAGATATGAAAAACAAAAAGGCATAAAGAGAGGTTAGAGCCACCATTGTATCCATCTCTCTTAAGTGAGTGCTTTGTGAATTCCTCTTCAACTCGAGGGAAGACCACATCCTGAAGCAAACATTTTACAAGGAACTGAATGAATTGCTCTATTTATTTGACTTCCTCTGTAAACAAATCTAGTTTAGACTAAATTACCCAAACACAATGTGAGCAGCAAATGGAAAGTTTCATTTCGTCATCCCTCACATGCTGCCTCACATGTTGCAGCTTGGTATGACAGCGAAGTTTGGACTCCTGATAAGCCACTAAATGCGTTATGTTGGACTTGCTTTGCTCAAAGATATGACAGCTAATGTTCATTTTTTTGTGCAACGAGCAGTAAACACGCTTCTGAAGTAAGTATGAAGATGGCGTTAGTAAACAGCGGCGTAGCTGCACCAGCAGCAGACATTAAGCAAAATTAGAATTCATTCTTCATGAATGAAAGTGCAATATTCACGTTTTAGCTTTGTTTTCGTCTCCAGCAACTGCTGCAAGTTCTAATAGCTCAGCTGCTAAATGTTCCAATATCACTGGCTAGCTGTTAAGTTTGTCTGTGTGTCATCTGGGCAGGTAGTGTACAGTTGTTTATTTTAGAGCAGTGAGTTTGTGGGTCGTAAAAACCAAATTGCATTTGACCCACTGTTCATACAGAAATATTAAATGGAGCTTTAAAATGCCACCTGCATCAAGTTCAGATAAGTTGAATACAACAAATTATATAAGAAGCGGTGGTTATTGTAAAACAGCAGCCATCGTGTGTACAAGCATAAAAACAGTAAGACGTCATACCAAGAAATGTCCCATCATGCTGTAATTTATCATGAATTTTCAATGCTTACTGTGTTAATCTCGCAAATTAAAATGAATCTTTTATCTTCTTTCAGCAGTCAGATTAGTTTATAAATTATATAAATACACAGGAATTCCATATCACATATCCACAAGTTTAAATCATAAGCTCTTGTCACATTTATGATAACCTGTTGTGTGTTAATATGATGTTTCATGATGCAGTTAGGTGTGTTCATAACGTTCTTATGATGTAAACTGGTATATAAACACGTTACCAGATGTCTTCTTATCTAACACAGCTGAATTCAGACAAAAAGACTACCAGCTGTAATGAACTGTGGGTCATTTGAGTTAGCAACGTTTATGAAAATGCTAATTAGAAGTTTGCGCTTTGCCCGTCACTTACAGAGAAGAATAGCCTCTGTTTCAACCAAAACTGGCAGGTGAAAGAGGGTCAACCTCCATTAAAGCACTCAGCAGCATTCGCACAGTGAAGTGTGACTGTTTGGCTAACAGCCTATTATCACATCTGCCTATTTAACAAAGGTATGAAAAACAACTTAACGTGTTAATAGTCTACAGAAGAAAGGGTGCAAACAGCAATGAAAGCGGCTTCAACCCTCTTTGAGTCCAAAAGTCAAATGGTCATTCGCTGTCAAGAGAGCTGCTGTGTCATCGTCCGGCACCCACACTTGACGTGAACACCAAAAGGCAACCAGATTGCTTTAATAAAAAGTTCATCCAAACATTTCATCTAGTGTTATGACTGCATTCTCAGAGAGGAGCGAAACCCTCCTCTTCCCACTCGGAGCTGCATAAGCCTACCAGTACACCCTGTCACTGTATTATTCACAGAAAAGAAATGAACCTGATTTGACTGTTAATCCTATTAAAGTCACCATAATAGCAGCCTATGGCCTTTTACATAACACGACAAATACGATTATGTTCTGTGTGTTACATTCCTCCTGCTTGTCAGAAAATCCTTCTCCACACTCCAAAAATCAGACCGCCTGACCCAGAAAAGCTAAGGAACACAACTATTTACACCAAACTGATTCATGGTAACATTTCCCATGTTTTTCCCAGGGCTGATGTTAACACATGATTTAGGCAACATGTATGAAGAGGTTTATAGATGGTATGATCCACTGTGAGAGACAGAGACTGTTCTATGAACACTAGTAATTGATAGATGAAAAGACGAAGATATGCTTTGTTCCTGTTATCTTATCCTGCCATAATTTACCACAATTTTATGATTTATAGGTCTGTTAATATATAGCCTGCATTAATATAAAGCAATACATTTTAACAGCACCAATCATAAAACCAAAGTCAACACCTCTTCAACCAAAACTGAACAATAAAGGTAAGATTAAAGCTGCGCTGTGGAGTTTTTTTTTGTAAACAAACAAAAGTTAGGTTTACATTTATGTTCATCACCAAAACACATGTACATGTGCCCTTGACATGTGACAAATATGTTGAATGCATTTCCTTCACCACAAAAAATTTGCATTTGAGCATTTTGAACCCTGTAGCGTTTCCATTCAAGTTGACTAGATTGCGGTCTTCTCCTATCCCACCTTTGTTGACACATCTTGACGTGTTACCGCCACCTTTAGATCAGTGGAACAGTGTGACATCACTGGGATGAATGTGTACTGTGTCACATGTGCGTGACATATTGTCCAGTGAATTACATGGGGCAGAGTATTTTATCATTTCCTCGTCCTGTGCATGGCACATGCAAAAACAGGAACCGCTCACTGAAAAACTTCTCTGTGGCACCATTCGAGGTACAAAACTCCACAGGAACCTTTAATTGCAGGGTTGTTGACATGGGTTGCACTCGATTTAGCTAGGTGAAGCTACTAACCTAGCAACAGCAATTATGCCCTGTTTATGTGGTAGTGAACAGCTTGATCCAAGACAAAGAAGACTTTAGGCCAACATACATATGTATGATGTAAATTAACATTATGCATAATGTGTTATGTGATATAGTTCTATGTAGACAGGAGTTTAAAAAGGAAAATCAAATGAACTTCTAAAAGTATGAAGGGATCATTTAAAGCTGCTCTAATCGTTATTTTTGGACAACAGTGGATCAAATGACGAAGTGTGATGTGAAACCTAAGCTCATTTTAGTGTCTTTCAGCTTACTGTTTTGTTTTTTTTGGCTGCAGCTTTGATATTTAGGATCACTCCCAGCAAACAGCACTGACCAAGTTCTGATAAACGGCCTGTGTCCTACATGCTCAGTACCAAAGTTAACAAAAAAAGAACCTTAAGCTCGGTAATTTACATTCTGTATGGTTGTGTGTTTAAAGAAAAGTAAAGACAACTATTTGTTTCAGCTAAAACAGGAGACGGTCACAGTGACTGTGTGAAGCTTCCCAAGTTCAAGGGATGTCTCAAAACAGACAAATTCAGATCATCGGTCGAAAGGCATTTTGTCGGTCAAATTACTACATGCACGGCGGGCTATAGACCAAGTGGCACCTCCGTGGATGTGAAGTGAAGTTAGTGAGCACCTGCCACAAACTGCAGTTCCTTGAATGGCCACTTGAGGCTGGCTCCAGAACGAGTCAGTCTCCATAAGCCCCCATGTTAAAATGTCCAACTTCACAGCAGAAATAAACATGTTTACAGTCTGGTACAAAAAACTGTTTTATAAAACAGTTCTATGGCTAATTTCCCCGATCATGGTGATTTTTTATAGAACTCATGGCTGCTTTGATTGACAGGTGGGTGCAGTTACGGTGCCTTGATTCAGTACGCCTCAGCTCCACCCACGATCCACGTCTTTGCCCATTTTAGATTAGTCGTGAGGCAGCAGAGGCAGGACCGCCAACATGGCGGCAGCCAGAGCCACCACACTGTGGGTGACATCATGGAGACTGCGTCCATGTTTTATCCAGTCTTTGCTATCGACTTTTCGAACCAAGGCACATTTAAAAAGGCAGACTAAACTGCTTTTGAAAATGTTGATACAACCTTCTCTACTGATGTTCAATCTGGCTGACAGCCTGTCAGCCACTACATCCCGTCCTCACAGCAAGCCAGTTATGGTAGTTATGGAACCAAAACCTGTGCTCACTACCATATCTAGACATCCACACTTTAACCACAAATGCTACACAGAAGCACTAGGTAGATGGTAGTCTGTCAAAAACAGTTTAACCTCATCTCCAAGCATTTTTGCTGCTGAACTTTGAATAAACTGGCAGTAAACTGAGTTGAGGTGGGTTTTTACTCTCCACTACATCCCTGCACATCAAAATATCAAAACTTTTCGCAGCTTTGCAGTGAGCATCTACATTGAAAGCCATTGTGATGTGTTTAAGCACCGAGCATTTGTTAGGGGATGGTGGAAGGGAAACAGACAAGCAGGCAAAGTGTAGACAACAGTGATGTTGAGTGATGAAACACACATACATGGGGTAGAGAAGGATGGGGGGTCTGACGGGAGGGGGGATTGGCTGATGGCGGGCTGATGTGGGTCCACACAGAGCGACTCACTTGGCCAGCTTCATCTCTATCTGCTGGCGGATTTCCTGCCGCTCCTGGTCGCCGGACGGGGAAGATGTT
Source organism: Miichthys miiuy (assembly GCA_036365135.1). Lineage (NCBI taxonomy): Eukaryota > Metazoa > Chordata > Actinopteri > Sciaenidae > Miichthys > Miichthys miiuy. The sequence goes on along the minus strand of JAAROE010000138.1, from coordinate 2,258 downwards.
GCGGTCCTCCAGCTCCTGCTTGCTGGGCCGGTTTCGAAGCTTCACGGCCAGCAGCTCCTTCCTCATCCTGCGCGGGAGGGTCCCTGTTGTCGTGGAGCACAAATTAAGGTCAAGAACGACACAGCGCTTTTTGAGCTGCCAAACAGAGAGTACCAGCTAAAGCTGCTGAACTGACGCTAATCACCACACAGTGTGCTATTGTGCTTTCCCGTAAGACTTAACGTAACACCTTATTAATTAAATACATTTCTACTTATTTCAAGATTGTGTCTCCCGTCTCAGCCACGGAAACGCAGTTCATTCATAGCGTTGAGAGAGGAGGAGCCATTTCAGGCTCATAAACAATGCTACATGACTCACAGTTGCAGCACTTCTATGTCTAAGATCTGCCTGACACTAAAAGTTCATTTGAACTCCCAAGGTGCATTTTAGCTTAAAATTCTGCTAAAAGTACTACTAATAGCAGGTGGAAGCAGCTTAAATCAATCTTCTTCTGGATTTTGGGTCAAGGGATGGATGAATTTAGTAACTATGGCACTGCGTTTTGCTTCCTGATTAAAGTTTCTTATTTTATTAGGCTTGGCACATTCAACAATTTGAATGGGAATACAGGTTGGGGAACAGTCTTATTTAATCAGCTCTGTGCATACTGTTTTATATTCTATTATGATTGACCTAAGTGTACTATGAGGGATATCTGCTGCCTTGAAAATATCTTTGTTTTTTGTTGTTGTTTTTAAAACTGGCAAAAGCAAAGCAAAAAAAAACCCCCAAAAAACAGCTGCTAGCCATCATCAATACAACAGTGCTGAAGTCTGAGTGTTTCATAGTTGTGGGATTGACTACATGTGCAGATGATCTGAAACATGTGTTTTACTGTGTGTGCAATTAATTTAGTCCAATTTGAAGTCCAAGGTCTTATGAATTTAAATAAAGAATTACTAAATAAATATAAATATGTACACAGTTCAAGTTCAGGTTTAAGTCAAGTGGTAGTTATGTATCAGAAATGTTGTCATCAAAATTACAATATAATGTGATTGTTGGAGTTTTTCCTTGCCTGAATCAAGTGCTGAACGTTGTACAGATTGTAAAGCCCCCTAAAGTAAACTGAGATTCGTGATTTTGGCCTATATAAACATCTTTACTGTTTACACTGACTGACAATCATCTTCTTCTGCAACCTACTGGTGCAATGCTGTATTTCAGGCCACATTAGTGCACCAACTCTTAGTCACTTACCACTTTTCATTTGATTGACACAGTCAGACTTTAGAGGTTAAACGCTAGTTACATTTACAATCACACTGTTAAAAGTAGCAGCTAAATCTGCCCTGTTAGCATAACTGATAACTATTTTAGGTTCAAGCGGTATAAAGGGTGAGCTATAGTCCTGTGAATTCATATGACGTTCATTCATTCAAATATAGTCTTTTTTTCCGCTTCTGTCCTACACCACACATCTGTAATCATCAGATATTTGCAGTGCTGTAATCAAGAACACCTTCCAAGACCAGGACAAGTTGAGACCGAGTACAGTCCAAATAAGAAAGACAGTAAGTGAGAATCCTCTTCAAGACCACTTACTTATCTGTTTTAATTGTTGTGATGCGAGAGTGAAAGTATGTCTTCTATTTCAAGAAGATCATTAAGTGCAGTGTATAAACACTGTAAGAAATCAGGCCATTTTATTTACTTTAAATACAGAAAACAGTCCCATAAAACATAAAGTTCAACTTGTGGCGTCACAGTAACATTGTGTGTGCCAGTAAATAACAAAATAAATAACATTTTCAAACAAAAAGCACCTTTATGTGCATTTCCATTCATTACACGGACTTATTTTAAAAGCTATTTTTAACTCACAAACACTCCTGTCTCTCCACTAATATGTAAAGAGCTGAAATAAAAAACTAATGATTAAAATAAATGATGGTTCTGAGCTTCTCCTGGACTGCAAATGGCAAATGTAACGAATACCAGACATCTGTTAATCAAAGCACAGATGTCACTGTATTGAAGGAGGAAGTTGCTTCAGAAAAAGAAACATATCCTGCTGGACTCAGTAAAGACCAACTAGAATATTTGGCAAGATCAATGAGAGAGAGAGACAAGTCAAAGTCAGACAACAATGGAAGACAATGGAAAAAATGTCCAAGACAGGACTCGACTGATAGACTGGTGACTGGATGTTTGTATTTGAGACCCTCGTGCTGGTTGCACGTCTGTCACATCCATCATAACTCCATATTCTACCT
>JAAROE010000133.1:0-13000 GCA_036365135.1 Miichthys miiuy | reverse complement strand
ATCGACATGGAGAAGGGTGGAGAAACTGGTTGGCTGCTCTGGCTGTTGGGGCCCACACTCCAATATTCAACAACGACAGATTGTTGATTGGCGGTCATCCTATTCGGTTTCCTGATTGGGAAAATAAAAACATTTGTACACTAGCTGATATTTATGGGGAGGAAGGGCTTTTCAGAATATATGTGTTAAGCATGGTGTGCCTCGTACCTCCTTTTTCTTTTATTTGCAACTGAGATCGACTTTAAAGACAACGGTGTCCCTTTGCAGAGGCCTTTAACACCACATCCACTTTGTAAAGTCTTTAGCTCTGCAGGGAGCACAAGTGGTTTCGTATCGAGACTCTACTGGTTCTTATTAAAGCATTCTTATAGTCCTCTGGCGCTGGACACGATATGGAGGAGAGATGTTCCGGGTTTGGAGCCTATGTTTGATTGGGATAAAGTGTGGATTAGCGAGGCTTATCATCTAGAAACCCTGATCATCAGCAAATACATTATAACTATATACATAGGGTTTATTTAACTCCTAGGAAGCTTCATTTGATGAAGGTTATTAGTGATCCTATGTGTACTTTTTGTTCTTCCAAAGTGGTTGGCACTTATTTTCACATGTTTTGGGAGTGTACCCCAGTGGCCGACTTTTGGAAGATGGTTGCCATGAACCTCTCTAAGTTGTTTAAGATCAAATTGCCCTGTTCGCCTTCCACACTCATTTTGAATGACCTGTCAGGGCTGGGTTTGTCACTGGTTGAGAGAAAAGCTTTGCTGGCTGGTCCTGCGGCTGCAAAAACTGGTTGCTACTCGCTGGAAACCTCCGCACTCGCTCTTTTTGGGCATGGGTTCTAACATATCTGGATATTGCTTACTTGTATCTATTTCGAGACTGTTGGTTTGACTATCTTTGAAGTCTATGGTATAGTAGTGATTGCATGATACAAACATATTGCAAACAGATTGTATTGATATTGTATAGGTAAGTCTGAAATATATGGTGATGGTAATTTACAAAGTTTCTCAAAAACAAGTTAAATTGTATTGCTTTTTTAATGTCAATGCAAAGATGACGGATAAACATAGATTTGTACGCAATACATAGGCTAACACCGAGAAATTCTAGAAAATATTTGTGGAAAAAAAGTGGTAGATTTAAAATATTTTGAGGGTGAAAATGATCATTTTGAGTGAAATAAAAGTAAAGTTTTCAAGGAAAAAAACTTCATACTTTTAGCGAGAAAAAGTTTTTAAGTCAAAGAAGAAAGTCAACATTTTGAAAGATGAAAAATTAAAATTATTTTTCCTTTTTGAACATGCTTATTTTTAGGGTTAAAAGAGAGTATAATCCTCACTCTGTAGAGCACTATAGGCTACAGCTCTTTCAAAATAAAAGTAAAAACAGCATAATTTTTTCATATCTGACAGAGGGCCAAAATATATACATAAATAATATATATGTAAGAAAAGGCACAGTTTGGCCTACTTGCCCAAATTTGGGCAGCTGTGTTGTAAATCCTAGGACAGAAATAAGACTCCTGATGGGACAGAAAGCATACATCATAAAATTCTATTTGTGGTGCACTTACCGTCATCTCAAGACCTGGCACAAACAAAGGCTGACAGACATCAGGGTATTTGGCCATGAGGTCTGACAAGCCATACAGCTTCAACCCGTCCCTTATTTGGAGCAGCATTGGCAGCAGCCTCAGGTTGGCATGGAGGACAATCGCACTGTTTTGATATGAATCACATGCACACACAAACACACAGGCAGAAACACATGAAACTACATTATTAAAAAAAAGTCAGAGATCCGATAAATCACACACTACAAAACTTTAGGTATTAAATGGAATGATGTTTTAGGTTTAAAGGGATAGTTCAACATTTCTGAAAATTCGCCTATTGCCGTAATCTCTATAGTCATATGAGTAGGTACATTACCTATAGATGTCAGTGTCTGCTGTTCTGAGAGCGGTGGGGCTGAGCTCCCCACTGCTCAGCGCACATACTGTAGGTGAACGCTAAAGCTCTCCCTCTCCCTCAAAACTAATCAAATACACCATCAAATGACTCCAAAACGCTCTAGTGGACAACTTGTAGCTTGCACATTCACCACTATGAAATAATAATGTAATATTACGAGATAGAGTTGTTTTTTAGCCGAATGCACAGCGAGAACTACATTCCAGACATACAGTACTTGCTGGGCAAGTTTAATATCTCATTGGTGAGATCTGGAATTGAGGTGTCAGTGGCTGCCTCCACCTGGAATTAAAATAGACAACAAATACTTAAGGTATTGTGAAGATACACATCAAGTATAGTAATATGACCATGTATACTAGTCTGAGGGCTTTGCAAAGGCTTTACAACAGTAACACAATTTGAGCTACAGAAGTATTAACTGACAAGGCAGTATCAGTGACACAAATAGTCAGTGCCCTAATCTATTCTTGTATTGAATGTTCCTCCTGGAGATTAATAAAAGCTTCAAGTGTTTTCTCAACTGCTTAAGGATCTTTGCTTTATGTCAAGAAAGACTTACAAAAGCCGATACAAAAGCTCTTTAACTGTGTGCTCAGGAGTTTTTACATAATTGGTGTCTTTAAGGTTGGGCTAACAACATAACATTTAGGTTCTTACTCTTGAAAGGAGATCTACGTATTCTTCATCTCCCACATCATTCTTTTCCATATGCTCAAAATCGATGGACCCGTGCAAAGGAACCTGTAGCACCCATAGACGGATTACCGCACGGGCAAAGTGGGCTTGTGCCTTCAGAGTGTTTTTTTTTTTTTTTTTGTACAATAAAAAAAATTAATATGGTTTTGAAAATGTAGTATAATAATAAAATAATAATAAAATCATTCGAATGTTTTAGAAATTATAATATTAACGAGTAATGTGTGATGACACAATGACGTATGTACGTCAGCCGGGGTCAAATCATGGGTCAAACGCACGTTTTTTAAAATGGAGAAGCGGGCGCTCAGTGGTTCAGCAAAAAGAAAACAAAAGAAAGAAAAAGAAGCCAAAGTAGCAGTACTACGGCTGACAGCAGCCGGACAGCGGAGCCAGGTCAGCGGCAGCCTGAGCTAAGTCCTATCACAACAGTATGTGCAGTGAGCACGTGCATGAGTGTGTGCTGTGAATTAACGAGTGTGTATGGAGAATGAAAACGTGAATTCCCATCGTTGTGTGGCCATGATACGTGCATTAGTGCTGGTATAGATGGTTCAGGGGCCGAGTGTCACATCACCATGGACTGCGCCCGTTTTTTTGTGGTTGTGTGTTGCCCGGTGTTGTTATGTGCGTAATGGGAAGAGCGCAATATGCACGCGCGCTGTTTGCGTGTGTAGGCAGGGGCCCGTGGCGAGTTTGTGTCCAGGGCCCGTGGTCATGATAATCCGTCTGTGGTAGCACCACAGCATGAGGTAATTTGGGGGTGGTCCTCCTGGGCAAGCTGGCAGCCAACGGTCCTAAGAAAACATTAACACAAGTCCTTTTTGAAGCAATTACAAGGAATTTTTGCCTGCATGCGAGCACCACTGCATCAAATTGTAAAAATCTGTCTTTGAATGAGGGTTGGGCTGCATTTGATAGAGCAACTTCCTACAGGGTTGTGCAAATTAGTTATAAAATATAACGATCAAAAAATAAAATGTTATTGCTCTGATTCACTGATTTCCCCTTTTAATATCTACCTCACTATATTAAAGATGCTCTCACTAACTTTCTCAGTTGTTCGTGATAAGCTGAGAGGAAGCAGAAACACAGTCAAAATTAAGTTTTAATGCAGCAAAGGATATAAAACGCTCCTACCGTGTTGTCCCCTTGTCATAGTAAGTACTGTACTTCATAAAGCTACAGTAGTACATAAGTGTTGCCATAGGTCGTATAGAAGCATCAGTATAAAACTGACGATACTTTCATAACCAGTTCAAATTAACTACTAGTTTCCTCAAAGATGTTTTCTGAAAGTGGCTGATCACAATGAAATGACAAAAAATTGTGTTATGCTCTCAGTGCTATACGGATTCATAAAAGTATCACCAGGAGTTTCACATGCAGCTCAGTTTTATTTTACCGTGTACAACTATCTGCACTCTCATAGCACTGTTTTCATTGCTGGTTTCAGAGAGAAAGCTCTGAAACCCCACTTTATAACCTCCTTGTGAGCATAATGGACAATTAAGTGGCTACAGAATGTAATATCCCCCTCAGCAGTTGGTAGATAACCAAAACAGAGTTAAGAGATAGGTTACTTTTTTTCATACACTAGTAAAATAACAAATATTCAAATCAATGTTGCTCACTAACAGCTGTGTATTGCCATATGAGTAAATGAGAAACTGGTTGCTGCCATGTTTTTCATTTCTCTTTAAAACCTGATGTGCCAAAATTGCTGTTACAGCTTGCTTATATGGCCCCAAAGAACATAATTGCAGGACAATTGTTCATAGCGGTTGCCCTGATTTACCCCATCAAGATAACAGACAATTGAATACCTGAAATGGCCTTTGTCCAAATAGGACAGAGAATATTTTGGCCTTCTGCCGTGTTCCTGACTCAAAGAAGCTCTTCAAAGCCTGCCACCATTCCTTAAACAGGATTAAAATAAAGAATTCCATTTCGTGAAAAAATGAACAATTTGACATCCTGCATACTTTGAAAAACATTTCAAGTATAACTAAAATGTAAATATGGAACCTTCCAAATAGGGTGGGGTATCGAAACCCGGTTCCAAAATTGGAACCGAATTCCAAGTGCATTGTATTGTAGGATTCTTTTAGAAATGTGAATTTGGAATCCTGATTTTGGTACCTGAATCCTGGCAGGTATGATTGTTTTTTGAGTCGTTCAGAGTGAACAGTGGAGTATTAAGTGCCAGGACCTGTCGGGAGGAGTGCACTATGTCAGACACACACCACAGCTGTTCTTGTTTATTTACTCGCATTCAAGCCATACTGGAAATCAGTGGGAAATCTGAATGCTCCAAAGTCATTACGTGCAGAAGAAAGCAGATGAACCAGCCATTTCCAAAAGACATTTGTTGCACACACAGGATTAATGTGAGGGTGTGCACCTTGTCACGGTGACCAAAGGAATGCCTGAGCAGAGGAATAACCTGAAGGCCGACAAAAACATTAACATAGCGGAGCTAACATTAGCAAAGGCTGGTGCAAGACAGATGAGCTTACATTTGGCTTTTGTGAACGTTAACATGATAAAGCATACATTTCTGCTAGATTAGTTACAATACAGAGACGGGAAGCATCAACCTGAGCATAAAAACTCTTTTCACAACTGCTCAACTTTACTAAAAAAAGAGACTGTCCAGCTACACGAGGAGAGAGGGGATTCACAGGATGAGATTTTATCAGTGAGTACCATGACAAAAATTCCTTAAAATATACTTGATAATTGTTTCAATGCTTGTGTGTCATTTGTTTAAATTTTAATGTAAGAATGGGGATTAAGAATGGAATTCCATGAAAATGGTAACAATACCCATCCCTACTTCCTAACTGCTCTCAGATTTTTTTTTAATTATACATACCTGTAAGAAATTCCTTTCTTAGGGCCCCTGTGTCCAGCTTCACCTAAAAAGGTGACTTTTATGGGGTATGATGGGGAGGATTTTTTCTGCCGCTGCCACTGTGCCAAGCCCCTCTCCATCATGTTATTCCTCGACACTGTTATATCAAATGTTTTATCATCTGTGATAACAGCATCAGAAATGGTACGGATGATATCATCAAGACTAAAGAGGTGGAAGAAGAAAGGAAAGTAATTGTTAATGTTAGTCTAAGATGAGTGAAGCATGAATTGAGTCAATTATATTTCAACTGATTAATCACAAAATACTGAATTTACAATTACAATATTAATATTAATTAATTAATATTAATTAATTACAATAATTTGAATAAACTTGAGAACATGAATATAGGTAGATACATGCTATGCATTTGTTCTTTATCCCTGTAATAGAAGTAAATATTTATTCCATTCAATCAGATGTAAACCTAAAAAGAAAGTCATGTAAAATGAACACATACTTTTCTATTCCACCAACAGGTGATTTTAAGACTTCGACCGTGGATGGAGTCTCCTCCTTACTGTCATATAAAACATGATTAAACAAGGATTATTACTGAGAATTATGTACATGTACAGCAATATTGCAATGATATGATCAAATAAACCCTTTGTGTTGCATTATGAGTATAAAGTAAAAGTGAAGAAGTTCAGTACAGCTGGAGAGCCTGTGTATCTTCATATTACTAAAGGTTATGCATCACAGAACATATACTTCATACAGATTCTGATTGGATTTAAATTACATTCATAACAGTACTTCAGATAATGCTCTTGTATTTCTCTGAGTCAGTATACACTAGCACACACTTTTTCAATCCAATATTTTTCTTTTAAAACACTTTCCTTAATTACAAATTACACAACTTCCAAAAGGAACTTCATATTTATTAGACGAAAACTATATTCACCCATCTCCGCATCCACTTGCATGGACCTCCAAGTAATCCACACGGTATTGAAACCCACACACTGAACAAGTAGCCAAAATTCAAATACAGAAAGACAAAAAAAATCATTCTTTATTTCCTATCCCGTTGCATTACAATTTTACCTTAATAGAGCTGGTATTGGATGTTTTCTTACCGATGCTGGCGACATGTTTGTTTGTTGTGTGGTCCTTGATGCTGACTCAGCTGGTGCAGTGTCTGCGATGCTCATCACACCAGGGGAAGTCTAAAATTATATCAGGGGACACACAGATTTAAATCATTCCTTAAAAAAAAGAGAAAAATTTAAACCTGGTCTTGAGGGTTACTTACCTCTTCATACACAAAACAGTCATCCCCCGATGAATGCTCCACACATGTCTTCACATGTATCGCAAGTATCTGCAATGGCATACTTGTCCTGCAGACCCTACACTCAGCCTTCGGCATTTTGCTAAATTCGTGGGCATCAAGGGTAGAGGTGAGCTATCCACCTCATCCTGAAGTGGAAGAATGTAAATGATATTTTTCCCTCCTCCCGAGGATTTTTTCAAGTACTGGGCATCGTAGTCCTCAGCCTGTGGTGGAATAACTGTCAATTTTCTTTGTCCAGATTCCCTGAGAAAAAGTGAATAAGTGAAGAGTAAAATAACAAGTTATTGATTTAGGCATAGCTTTATTATGTAGACAATACCTAGAGCTTTATAGAGTAGCCAGCCTCCTGAAATCTTATCCAGCTTAGGTATTGCATCGTTAGCAGTCTGGATATCTGTACAAAACAAAATACAACACATTATATTAAAGAAACTCATTCTTCATTCTTATTCTATGAAAAATGATAAATAATGAAAAATAAAGTAAGCAGTGATTTCTAAATTCACTTATACTTGTAGTTAATTGCAGTGTGATGGATGCACTCTCAGCCACACAGCTGAACAATGATTGGTAACCCTCCAGCACTGACACCTTAGTTATTTCATTCTTGGTTATTTTTGCCCTGATTGTAGCGTGCATATTTAGTTAACGTTTGTGAAATCACTATTTTGCAAACTTTAAGTTGTTTAATTTGTTCTATTATTGTTTTATTGTTTCTTTGAGTATGATGAATTGTCAAGATACTAGTAACTTATTTGGTGATTGTGTCTCATTTGAAACCTAATGATATGGCAGTTTGACTTAGACAAAATAATACATTGAACAAGAATTTCAAATCACATCATTTGTTTTGTTCAAAGCAATACTTCATGATCCCCACACACACACACACACACACACACACACATATATACACCTGCATACATATTTTACAAAACTGAACTGAACCTCTGGACAATTGGAACAAAACTGAACTCTTTAACCCCTCCCCCATACACTCATACACACACTCTCACACTCCTTGGATGACCCAAGTGAACTGCATGAACATTTTAAGTGAACTCCAGCCATTCTCCTGTGATTTTTCTTTATGGTGAATGCGATTTTTTTGCGAATGAATGCGAATTTTGCAATTAATTATCATAAACTTCAAAATATAATAAATCATATAATCATCATCACCATACAAGATCAGCTATAGCTATAGCATCGGATTTGTTAATATTGGTTATCATTATCAACATTTTTATATTATTGCATCCTCGAATACCAGTAGGCCTATACCTCCAATACCTCCAACGTTTATCAATATGTACATCACCTGGTCATTTCACGTCCAATACTCGGCTGATGCTGGGGACATTCGCCCAGGCCTGCACAGCCTGTTGAGGTGGCGGCGTTTGCTGCTGGGCTTGAGGACCTGCCTGCATTTGTTGGTCCGCATTTGCTCCAGTTGTTGTAGATGATTGTCCAGCATTGAAAATAAATTTCTGGCCACTTCTCTGATGTTGCCACTCTGTCGATGAAGGATTGTTCCTTATTAATGTAATATTTTGGGCAGTAAACGAGGCTACTTTCCACCTATATCGTGTTGCTAGCTGTCTGTGTCAATTTTGAGTTGCGTGTCCCTAGTCCCGACAAAGGGCCACTGGGACGCTAAAATGTCCCAGTTTTTACACACTGTCAACCTGTCCCAGTAATCACATAGCCAATGAGGCGTTATTACAATCTTATAGAACATAATGTATCTAACTTGTTGCAATTTATTTCGGCCGCTGTATAACGGTTCTGAGTATTCGGGCCAATTATGACAAACATTACGGTCACTCGCAGAGTGTCCCGGTTTTAGATTCGGGAAATCTGGTCACCTCAACATCCTTGCCAGCATACAAACAAATTGCATATTGAAACTATATGAACGATGTCCTTTGAGTTGTAGCAACATTAAGCAATGAACTTACTTGAGGTCTTTGGCCATCCATCTCGTCTCCCGCTGCTGAGCTCCGAATCCCGCTCAAAGTCTTCTTCTTGTGAAAGCCTAACCAACACTAACCTAATTATGCGCCTGGCTTTGACCCCGGTGTCAGCGTAAATAGGATAACTAATTCACCAATGTTATCCTCAAATCATTATCATCATAGCGTATTTTATATTATACCTTTTTAATCACATAGCCTAGCCTATTCACCTATCATCTCTTGTTAAACGTTTCAATAAGAGAATGAACTGGTTACATGGATTCTATTACTGTAACAGTCATCAATTAATTTAAATTTAAAATCATAATATGACATGCAGCAAGCGCGCGGCCGGGATGCGAATCGGGTCCCATGGTTCAAAATACAACAGGTAGCAGTGTACTTAACCACTCAACTACCATAACACATGTATGCTGTCAGGTGTATTTCTAATATATAAAACATCCTGCTAATATAAAATTAGAAAAAATCTATGATAAACAGAATCATACGATATCTAAACGACAGTAACTCTTTTTAGGATTATTTAAGATTAATTATACACAAATAAGCTGGTGTCTTAAATAGGTGACGATTCAAATAGCTGGCTAGTATGGTAAATTGGTGTATTTTAAGAGATAAGCAGTTTTATAAACAGACCATATACCCGCCCCTACAGAGCGCTCAAAAACGGCGACAGAACACACCCAAGATTGGGCCACACTCTAGCTGTCTCCCTATTGGCTGGTAAAACTAACTAATTTAAGCGCAGGGAGGGGCATCCTTCAGTCTGAGCAGACACAAAAATTTGAGAGCGCACTGGACATGTTTTGAGTGCGAGCAGATTAGATTTGAGCACGAGCACATTAGATTTGAGCGTGAGCACATTAGATCTGACCGCGCACAGGACATATTTGAGTGCGAGCGAAATGTTTGTGTCCAAGCACAAGAAATGTGAGCACAAGCATGTGATGTTTTGAGTCCAAGCACACATTTTGAAAGAAAGCAGCAGAAATCTGAGTGCGAGCACAAAATCTGAGCACGAGGACAATAAATCTGAGCACGAGAAGGAGAAATCATGCTCTCAAACTGAAAATGTACACTCTTGAATAAAGATAGGATAATTCTTCCATACCTGCCCAGTTAGCTTTTGGAAGTTCCACCTCTTGACACCCTCTCCTTGCACAGGCTGGACCAACGATGGAATGGTGATGAGTGACGGTCACTGGTGTGTCCGTGGGAACATGCCCAGGATGCGTCTTACAGGGAGGGACTGGTTGTTATGGCATTTCGTGAATGCCAGGTCTGGGTTGGTGGCGCTGTTCCATCGTGCAGAGTAGAATGTGCATGGCTCCTTTGGATCATATAGGAGTGTAGCGTCTACAGTCGAAGCCCAGTCTACCAGGGAGTCGTCATCGTTAGAGCTGCTGTAACCCCAGTCTGTGTGGTGGCTATTGAAGTCGCCGGCATACACAGCAGGGGCTGGGACATCAGGCAGGGACAATGAAATCAGTCTGCTGGGTGGTGGTTTGTAGATGTTGACGATGGTAGTGTCTTGTACTTTAGTGGCGGTCCATTCTATCTCTGCACCCTCTGGAGATTGACCGGCGGCTAACTAGGCCATGTCTTTGCGAACAAAAGTGGCAATGCCATGTTGTTTATTGGCGGTGTGGCCAGCTAAGGTGTACCCAGGGACCCTAAGGATGTTCTTATTTTCCTGATGGGTCTCCTGCAGGGTGATCACTGTCACATTGTTTGTGCTGGCTACTTGCTCAAGGATGTTGATCTTGGCAATGGTGAGACCTTCAACGTTTAGCTGGAGAAGCGCCAGCGCCGAGGCTGTGGTCAGTGGACGTTGTGAAGACATTGGTTTCGCTTAGCCTGGCTGTCTTCGTCCCACAGGGTTCAGTCCTGGCACCACTATTGTTTAACATATACATCTATGACTTACCCGTAACAACATCACGGAAATATGGCTACGCAGACGACCTGGCCATCTTGCTCAGCAACCCATCCTGGGAAGCGGTAGAGGAGGTCAGACGAAGGAGCCACGCTTGCTCTCGCCGAATGCACGGCTGAACGTATCCCACCTCCTCCACAAGGTTGTCACGGAGACACAGCGCCGCACGCCTCAAGTCCTGGCGCCCCTTTGCCATATATGCCCAGGAACTGCTTCGCACAACACCTGTAGACACTTCCAAGGCCACCTGGGTGAAGGCAAGATGGAGGGATCAGTGGAAGGCAGCAGTATCATCCAGGCTTCACCAATTCATCGAGGATCCGACAGATGTTCCTGACCAGGACCTCCCCGTAAGGAGTGGACAACACTCAATCACCTGAGGACAGGTGTGGGACGTTCGGTGCAGCAATGCAGAAGTGGGTCTTACCGACAGTGCCCATTGCCAATGTGGGGACCCACTACAGACTCTGGAGCATGTGACAACCAGCTGCCCCATATACCGCCACCAAATGGAGATTGTGGCTTAATTGACCTAGACTGTGACACACTGGACTGGCTTGCTGCAACGAGCTGAAGGTCTAAGGACATATGAAAAAGAAAATATTCATATCATATGTCTCTGTCACGGGCCGCAACACTGTTTTGGTCCATCTTCCATGCGACTTTAAACCCCACCGGGGTTTCAGAAGAGGAAAGTTTAGCCCGCCACACTTTGTTTACTTACTCAGCTTTGGTCATTTTCCTGGTGTGTGCTTCTAAATGTGTTTCTACATGTGTAAATATACTACTTAGTTAATTTGTGGGTCACCTAAGGGTGGCATCCCATTGAATAAATTCAAAAGCATGTTTTAATGTCTCACAACTGCATTTAAATTTTAATTCTGTAAGACTGCAGGAGCCTCCTGCCCTACCTCTTTAGCCTCCCTTGTAAGAGCCACCACAGTTCACACAGCGTGATTCACTTCACTCTGACTTCTTTGGTGACAGCCAGGAAACAATAATGTTTGCTCTAAGGCTCTGCATTTTTTGTTACTGTACCACTATTAAAACATCTCTATACAGCCAGTGCTGGAATTTACAGTCCTGCAATATTTATTGAAGGTTGCTATTTTTATTTTTCCTTTGGACCTTTATCTTTTTTACTTCTAAATTTCTAATTTCTTTACACTACCTCAGAACTTGCTGTGTATTCAGAGACTGCTGGTCTCCAAAACACTGAGATGTTTTTGATTTGATTAGTCCTCAACACACAGGTTCACAGTTCCTCTTTCTCATTGGCTTATCTATCCCAGTTTGGGTATTTTTAGTAGGAGAGTCTTTCTTTTTTTCAAAGCTTGGTCTCACCAGTACTGAGCAGTTTTTAGCAGAGGTCTTGAACATGATGGATGCAGACCTCCAATCCTCCGGGGGACTGTGCCACTGAGCTCTTTCCTGTTTGTGATGCCAATTTTGTTGTGGTTTTTGGTTTCCCCATTTGACAAAATAATCATCAATCATTATAAAAGGTAGGGCTGTAAAATGATGAACACCCCAAAATTAAACTTTGCTTTTTCATGTGATACATTCAGTCCAACAAAGTTTTAAAGACCTCTGTGTTTTGTTACGTCCCCAGTTGGACCAGGGGATGGGGAGTAACATATAATTAAATTACCGAGTTTTGATAGAAGACGGTAGACAACGTAACCAAGAAAAGGAGTTTATTTAAAAACTAAAGAAGAAAACGAGTCAACTCAGGACGGGCCCCCAAAACACAGGGAGCCGAATCACCAGTCTCTACGTACTCCTGAAACCGATCACACACACACAGACAACCACCCGGTCTCTGCCACACAGGCCAACCACAGGATGAGAGAGAGAGAGCGCGGCTCCACCTCCTGGCTATATATGCCCGCCCGGTTGAGTTGGCCGCAGGTAAACCAGATCATTCATCAACCCACAAGGAAAAGGGCAGAACCTAGAGTGGAGGAGGAGAGGAGAAAAAAAGAAGAACACCAACAATAACACAGGCCAGCAGTCGTAACACTCCTCCCATAAGAACAAACGTCAGGTTTGGTTTACAACTTGTCGTTCGATATGGGTATATATATATATATATATATATATATATATATATATATATATATATATATATATATATATATATATATATATATATATAGCAGTGTTATATTTCATATACTA
>JAAROE010000131.1:0-58000 GCA_036365135.1 Miichthys miiuy | reverse complement strand
TCTCATAATCATAAAATACAAAATGTTCCTTCTGTGTCAACAGTAATCCAGTGATTGTTATCTGTACAATATGGTAACAAACAGGCACACGGTGCACAAACAGTGTACTATCAACACTAAGGATGAGTCCTCGCTGCAGCTGTCTAGGTCTGGTTCCTCGCTCTCCCAATTTCCTGTCTATCTTCAGCTGTCACAACTAATAAAGGCATGAAAACCCCCAAATAAGAAGAAAACCAAAAGAAATAAGCGGATAATAGAAATTACTGACAGTGCAATAGCCAAGAATGTTTTCCAGCTTCCGTGTTTACTTCTGCGTTGTGCGGCCTGCTGCACTGCCACATTTTTGTTTGGTTTTTTTGCAGCCAATGAGCCAAATTGGCAACATTGTACCCCCACAAAGAATGATGGGAAATCACAGAATGTCTCATCAGCATGGCTCCTACACTGACATGCTCCTCTCTCCATTCACATACAGATGTTTAGACATAAAAACAGTATGCACAGTGTCATGCTGGGCTAAGACATCAGCGAGACGTCTCTCTGGAAACTGAGAGAAGATCACACATGGAAAGAAATGTGCTGCTCTGTAGTGGACACAGAGATCAAACTGATCTCATTTGACTGAAGAAAGTGCTGGACTGGTCCTTTTTGTGGAAGTCGGTGGAAGGTCCTCACAAATATAGCAGAAGCATACTTGTGTGTGAGTGCGCGGTGTGACTGAGTGAGAGAGAAACAGACTCAATAGGGGCTGAACAAATAAATTCAATTCACATTGATACAGCGAGATGAAAGAATGCAATTTCTGTCTTGCAAAGGCTGCAGCGTGGCTGTTTTGTTATGAATCATTTTTGAAATCCACCACAATTACTGACTCAAATGGAGAGACTGGAAAGGCACCTGGCAGCTGAACCTCGCTGCATCCTAATAATAACCGTACGCACACATTCTTCAGGTTTGTTTTCAATCCATTCGAGTAAAAGAGTAGGCCTATCATCTCAATTATCACAACCTGCTCTCTGCCCATGGAACTCACAAACACAGCAACACTTAAACTGTGTCCCCAGATGCTCTTATTCACTTTAGCACACAAAAGGGATATGAAGCACAGCAAGGTCTCGCTGGGTTTATATTGTGTAGTGTGGTGCAACACTGCAGAGGGCAGGAGGATGATAATAGAAAATATTTGCCTTGTATAGCCTGACTCCATCTGATGACCTCACTTTTTCCCACAACAGTTTGGAAATGACCAATCAAGTTTGGATTTCAGTCTGGTCAGATGTCTACTACAAGTATTATTAAAGGCAAATTCTTCTTAGAAGTAATTTGGGTTTTGTTTTCTTACATTTTTGGCAATCATGTCCACCTGATGTGACATTGTTCTCAATAAAGTAATTGCTGAGATGCAGGAAAAGAATTACAAGCAGTCAGACGATGAGAAAGAAATAAACCAACAGTTTATCCAGATGAACTAAACCACTTTATTTAGAGGTGAAGTTGAAAGTGAGTGCACCTGTAATGTGTGTAATAACCCCTGACTGCACAGCAGAACTACTTGAAGTATGACAGGTCACAGTTTTTCCACAGGAGGAGTTTTTAGTGCACTAGCCATGTTTCCCCGTCTCACCTATTTAGATTAGAGTCCTTCAGACTTCAGTCCTGCTTGATTTGGTGACATGTGTGGTGACAGTGAGAGCATTTGAATAACACAGGCCACATTTATCGAAATAACACGTGTCCACCACAGAAGAAAAAGAACCTGCTCCGCTCAACATAAAGAACAGAACATTCATTTTGATTTTTCAGTAAAAATGCATTAAAAGCAGGCTTTTAAAATATATGATAATACACACTCCTGCAAATGTATTGAGATGATTTTGGGAGACGATGCTCAAATCTCTGGCTTCCTTAATTTCCTGATAATTTCAGAGAAAGTAAATATGTGTGTGTGTGTGTGTGTGTGTGTGTCATTGCTTCTCTTTGTGTGATTTTTATGGCTGATTTTTTTTTTTTATTATTTATTTATTTTTATCTTTCACTTTGACTTTAATTGTTCCTGACCTTTTCAGGATACTTTTTGAAAGACATTTTCACAGCTGTCTGAGATACAACAAAGACATATGAACTGAGCTTATTGTGTGACGTATGACATTGCAGGTCGGCATTACGCAAGATACTGTATGTCGTTATCCTATTTCCCGTTGGAATGTTTTAACGCTCCAGACGAGCAGCCATTTTATCACATTTGTGTTTAATGTATGTCACAGGCAAAAAGTAGCAACTGAACTATTGAAATTATTCAGGCCAGCAGTGTTTTAGTTAGAAATGACAGGTGGGACACGGCAATGGTCAGGAGAACGTGCTGAAGATCTGAACTTAAAGAGCATTCATATAACAAGAAAATGGAATAGGTGTACAAGACAACGTCACAGAGAGACAGGAAGAGAAGACTTTACATGGAGCTTTCCAATGACTCAGCCCACATGTACTTTAACGCACTCTGCTTACATAAGCAGTGAACGAGCCTGATTAGAGCTTCTACTTCCACTTGCTTACACAATATAGTTTCAAGAGCCTTGTGCAAACACAATTTTCTCATTCAAGACCAAACGTCCTCTCCTCAACACAGACAGAGCGCTCCACATCAGCACATCCTTTCACTCAACCTCCTGTCCTCACAGCAACACCCTGGAACAGCCATCACCCATGTGGCCCACTTCACATTTCACATCATTTAAATCAGTTCTACAGTGTTTTGCTTTTTTTCTTAAATTTTCTGTGACGTGAAATCCAAAATGACAAAATGCTTTGCTCATAGTCAAAGTGCCTAAAGAGACAGGACTGTGTGATCAGAGGTTCAGGCTTCCTGTCTATCTGCCCCTGTCCTGATGAATCCACTTCACTTCGTCAGGCCCTTTGATTGTCCAACTTCAGGAGATCTTACGTTTTCTACCCATCGAAAAAGGCTTCAAAGCGCAGACCGGTCGTTGTTTCTGCTGACTGTCTCTGCTCTGATCAAACAGACGCCCAAGTGTTGGGCTTTGGGTTGAATCTTGTGAGAGAGTAAAAATGAGGTGATAGCAGTAAGTGTGAAACTTGACGTGACTGTTGGAGCTGATGTTTAGAGGACATGAAAATCATTCAGCTGAAGTAGCAGCCTGCTATAATATCAGAGAATGGAAATGTGATAAAAGCAGAACGGTATTCAGGTGTTGAAGGAAAGCTATTTTCTCTGACAAAACAGACATTACATCATACTCTAACAAGTCAAATATTTCTACGTGGCCGCTGCCTTTAATGCATCCACTGAGTAAAAAAACAAGATCATAAACAGAAGTTGTCTTGCATCAGATTGCAAATGCAGTCGCCCCTGAAAAAAACTCACATCACACAGCGTCAGAGCGTCACAGGACAGTGATACCAACTCAATTTATGCTCTGGAAGCAATGTTGTCAAGCAGCACTATCTCTCACACTCAGCTGTGACAACCCATCATCTGTGATACACAAACCGCTACTTTTTGGGGGCTGGGAAGGATATCAAGGCAATCCTCATCCAGCCAGTCAGCTTATCTAGCCAGGATGGTGGGAGACTGCAGCGGCACAACCTGGTGCCGGGAGATTGCCTGGAAAAAGGATGGACAACCTGCTCCATTTTTCAATCAGTGATACAGTGTCATGTGACGGATATACTGTATATGGGATCATATCGCCATGATCAATGTCTTTTATTTCAGTCTGTTATTTACTAAACCACTTACCGTATGTAGGTAGTTAATACTGATAGATATATTTGTTGTAATTTTAGTAGTTCTAGCCTGAGAAACAGTAATACAAACTTATTTTACTAAGTAGTGATTACTTTGACTGAATACCACTACTATTACACTGTTATTACTGTCACAACTAAAACAAACACAGGGAATGGTTGGAATTATTATTTCATTATTTATATTATGTATTTCATGTATGTAGATTAAAGCATCATGAAAAGAAAACTAATTGAAATGCAGCTCAGATCAATGACCTGTGTACATCTGAATCATGAGACCAAAGCCTTCATATCATATATCAGCAAAATGTCACTAGGTATTAAATGACAGCTCGCTCTGAATCACAAAATCAGACAACAGAATGTGTGTTATGATGATGTAAGACAATTGTATCATGAAAGTCAATAAATGATATTACTTACCAGCGCTAGTTCAATCATCGCTGCTACTGCTTTAACTGCTGTTGTCACTAACACTGCTACTGTGTGAATGTACACGTCTCACACATTGTTCAATCAAATCTGTTTACATCCTCCCTCAGTTATTACTAAACCAGTTCATTTTCATCTTGTTTACTCAAAGATACGTTTCTAAGCAGCAAAAGAATCTCTTGATTTGTTCTTGTTGCCCTCCTAGCCGGATGATTGAAATTCATATCCATACAAAATCAATAAACAAGTATGTTCCTTTTTTTTTTCTCTTTTCCCGAGGTCACCTATAAACCAGTCCTGTCCTCCTTGTTAAATATTGCAGACTGTATATGTACACCATTTATCCTCATCATCTTTCCGTATGCACCAACACTCCTCATTACAACCAGCAACATGCAGGAGTCCAGCCTGTTCTGTTCTATAACTCCATCAGCTCACGCACAGAAACCCTCCTACACCCTGAACATGTTACTTGTCACCCTGTCACAGCCTCACATGGTTAAACTACTGCGTTTAATGCCAGATACTGTATGAACTACCACTGCTCCTACTGCCACACTACTGGCCATACCATTTAGACTGCTACACTCCATACATATTGCATACTTTATCATAGGTCCTGGTTTTAGCTAGTCCTCTATCCTCCAAACTACCCAACTCACAGCCGCCTCATTTATTGATAGCCGAACATTTTTCTTCTTCTTCTTTATTTAGTGAATCCTGCAAGGCAGCATGGCCACATTAAGCATCAGTGACTTTCAGTGAATAATTCAGTGCAGTTGAGGCGGCTCAGCATGCAGTGCAAGCTGTCATAGTAAACACACAAACACCTCACAGGGGCTTGACAGAATATCAAACACATTACTCTTTCCAATATGTAGCTACAGTATGATGTTCAGAATTCAAAATCTCACACACAGCGGTCCATGTGTGATATAATGCAGCCCACCGTGTGTCCAATAAAAAGATGGCATTAGAAATGGGTGTAGTGGGTGTAATGATCCTCACTGCATCACTGTGCAGACCTGCTAACCGTAACAGAGTCAATGGAGAGATGCTGGTACGGATCTATAGAATGCACACACACACACACACACAGTAATGCATTTCTATGCTTGTGAGGACTAGTGGAGACTTAAAGATTATGTTTATTCAAACCCAGTCCTGAGTTTCCCAACTTCAAAGTCCTGACCAGACATGGTCTGAGACTGACATATTCATATTTTGTTATTGTTTGAGATCAAGGTAGTAAACATGTTGGAAATCATTTAGCTCCTTGAAAATAGCATATGTCATACCCAAAACAACAACCATTAACAGCACAGTGAAAAAACAAAAACAACATTTTTATGTCCCATGACATTTACAAATTCACCATCAGATTAGTCTCAAATTCACATTCATGCAACCTGGGCTGGAAAATGTTAGAAAACATTAACCATATGTATGTGTCGTCTCTTGCCCTAACTGTCACATAATCCTAATTATTACTCTCCAAAGTGCCACTTGACTCTCTGCTCTAACTGCTGATTCTCACAGAGATGGACATATACAAATGCAGACACACACACACACACACACACATCACGATGATCACTGCACACTCTGTCGTCTGTGAGGTTATAAACCCATCAGCTCCTAATGGAGCAGAGAAAGAGGGAGAGATGGGAAGAGATGTGGGGGTGAGAGGTGTTTCAGCAGCGTGACTCCCTGCTCCTGCTAGGGTTGTATGACTTGTGGTGTCAAGGTGTCAGTCGGTTGAGTGAGGGTGTAAGTGTTTACATGTCTGTCCATTTTGTGTTGGGTTTGTGAGAGCAGTGGCACTAGTGATAGTACAGTCACTGTGGTCAAAGAAAATGAGTAATAAATGTTGAGTAAAGTCATGCATTAAGGCATGTATTACCTGCAGTCAATACCGCCAACGTTCAACACTAAAACCATGTAGGGCATCAAAATTATTACTATACCTATTACTATTTTCTAATTTCCAGCATACCAGAGTGAAAATATTATACCTGTTCTCACAGGGCTCCACTAGCATGCTGATCTGGGAAGAATTTGGCCTCCACCTGTGGAAGGTTTAAGCAGTTTCAGAAATGCAGTGAGTGCAGCCTAAAAATGTGCCTCCACCTTAAGCTTGGGCCAACTATTTGAATGCATTACAATAATCCAAGCATTTCACTATTCCAAGCAACCTGCATGCCTGCAGGCCAGATTAGCGAGGTGCTACTGTATTTTTAATGCTGTAAAAACTCCGCATAGAGCAGTTTGGATTACAGCCCAGGTGTGGCATGTGTAATTACAACAGGCAGCCCTGGTGTGGTGGGGCAGCAGTTCACAGCAATAATTAACAAAAAACAAACAACAACAAAAACTTTCAAGGCTAATAATGATAATGAGAGCAAATAAGCAGATGAGGTTGACTTTGTTTACGACTTGTGTGAATTTTATACGACGTAGCATTTATGACCGCACCAACTGCCAGCACATTGGTCAATTAAACTTTCACACTCTGCCTTTCAGCAGCACATTTTCCATTTCTTGGTCACTTGGCACACGTGTATCTTTCTGCTTCAGTTTACTCAAGCACATAAGTGCATATACAAACAGACTGAAGGGTTTATGAAAGATGCATTAATGCACACGGGGAGAAAGGTGGAGAGCCTCTGTGATTTGTCCTAGTGCACATAAAGCCCAGAGGCTGAGGGAGGAAAAACAAACACAAGGCTGCATCACATAAAAGAGCAAATATAATATTGTTCTCATTCAGTGTCTGCTGAGACACGTGTGACCTTTTCTTGTTTTAAAGGAGGAGCTGCAAGCAAGTCTTCCTCGTTAGTCTACAATAATAAGCAGAAGGTCACTGTTCCAGAGCGAGAAAGTTTACCGCCAGCGACTGGATCCAAGCATTTCAGGAATCCCATTTCAAGGGTAAAAGCTCGGTGTCGGGATTCCTTTCCTCCGTGCGTGGAATGAGATGCTAGAGGCAAAGTTCACCAAGGAAATCCATCATGTTCTGTTTAAGGACCCAGTTTCACCTCCTTAGTCCTTGCCTACAGGGTTATACTTAGGGAAATGAAGCCATGCTATCTAGTAAAAGAGATTTTTTTTTTTTTATAAAGTTATGACAAATATTTTTTTTCTTTGTTTCTAAATGTGTCTTTTCTCTGCATTTCTGCTGCTAAAGCTATGAAAGACAGAACTCATACAAAAAGTATGTTGCTTTTATTTCAAGTTGACAGTTATTGTTTATTCTATCCAAGAAGCAATTAGTGTTATTGTGCAGCAGACAAAGAGAGACTTCCTGTGCTGAAAGCAGATTTTTCTGCGTGCTCTGTAAAGCCCTGACACATCAATATCTCTGTAGTTTACAGCATGTAACACAAAACAGCCCGTTAGTTCCATTTTTCAGGTCAAGCAGAGTAATTTGCCTCTCAGGGAGACCAATGAGAGCAATTTCTGCACTGCTTACTTTATCTTTTTCTACATTAACTCACATTCAAGTGCAACCACAATTAGTCGCCCCACTGAGACAATGATGTCAGTCTTCAGGCTGTTTTTCAAGGTGTGATCTTTTTTTTTTTTTTAAATGATCTAGTTAAGCGAAAGCTTAATTCTGTGATGGAGAGGTTTCTCACAGAGCTGCTTTGTTTCTTAATTGACACTTTTGGATCACCACCAATTTCTGAGATGTAACACGATCGTGGAGAAAAGGAGCGACACACTGCTTTCTTCAGAGAATTCAATGAAAGAGAGACAAGAACTGATTTTTCCCAGGCTGAAATGATTTTACAGTAAATAAGTCAAACACAATAGTTGTGATCCATTCAGCTGGATTGACTGCTTCCACAGTGTTGATAAAAACACAAAGGACACCCAAAGAGATTATTTTGCATTGTAGTCAAACTTGTTCTTTAGAAACACGTGCTGTTAGCTCCCATGGCTGTTATTTATGAAAATTCACTTCATTTCACCAAGTGTAATTTAGTTTTCCCAAATCTGGTACAATAAGTCTCATTAAGGCTTAAGGCACTCCGGCAGTTTGATATTAGACTCATAAAGTTGGAAAAGACAGAGTTGAGTCAATAATGGCTATTTTCTGAGACTTCTTGGAAGCAGAGCCACAGATGACATTATTCAGCTCTTTTTTAGTACTCTTCATGATGCGTATATTGATCTTAATCAGGCAACAATGGCAAATGGAAATCAGTAAAATGTCAGTAAAACATGTGTGAACACTTTCATTGTTGTCAGTTTATGTGGCATTTGTTTTGAATTCAAAATCAAAAGAGCCGGTTTAAGTGAACAATGGGAGCCGTTGAGTGATAGTAGAAAAGAAGCAGCATTTGGACATTTAAAAATTGTGAAAACACAAAGGCGGAATGCAGAATTTTGCATTTTTATCTAGCGGGTCCACAAACAACCTTCACGGACACATGAGAACCGTGCATCCAACAGTCAATACCTTTTTAAATTTCTATGCTTTTATAGTGTTTATCAGTGTTTCTATCTGCTCTGTGTAGCAGAGAGCTTCTAAAGTTAGTGCATTCATTGGGCGGTTTCAGAGAGTTGTAATGCAATGAAAACAATTGCCTACAGCAATTTATTGATATTAGAAAATGTAATTTTTACTTTGAATGCTTCAGTACAAAGGATGTATTGAATATATACATGATATATGTGTACACATACAAATCATAAGTAAAATCAGCACTAAATTTGGTTGAATTATTTAAGGTATAAGTGGTAAAATGAAGAGCCGTTTGGGAGCCGAAAGAGCGGCTCTTCTTGGTGAGCTGAGTCAAATGATCTGACTCCTTAAACCGAACTTCCCATCACTACAAAACATGCTGTGAATACACATGGTAAGAACTGAGGTCTCTATATCACTTTTGGGCCACTAGGTGGCAGAAGAACTGTACAATAAGCTGACAAACATGCAGAGCTGATATATTGTCAGCTTACAAAGTTCTTATGACTAACACATTAACAAACATATTTCTATCATTTTGTTGATAATCTAAACTGCACAAAGAAAATCTTTTCAGATAAAATCAAAACAAATGTAGGTTTGACCATCACTGGGTCAAACCTACATTTGTTATACTCATTATAATGGCCTCTGTCCTCACCAGAAAGAAAAGCAATGTTGTACCTGCACACACACACACACACACACACACACACACACACACACACAGACACACTTCAATAATAATAAAAAAAGCATTGCCTCTCCAGGCTTTAACAGAGTGCTCTTGATGAGACCCATGTGGTAAAGAGAACAGTAGAATAGGATACGGTCCAGAGCACCTCACAGCCACAGACTGAGACTCCCTGCAGGAACAAAGCCTTTGACCTTGCAGCCTCGTCTGAAGGATAAGAGTCAAAGGCTTGTTAGTCTGAGCCAGCTGGAAGAGAGACTCCGACTTCCAGTCTTCCAAGAACACGACACAATAAAAATCCAGGAAATAACAAAACTTAAAAGTCTCTTCTAATCTTCACATAAAAGCGTGTCTCTTCACATTTCATTCATACATTAAATGAATACATACATTAAATGTTTACATTTTGAAGGAAGCACGATTGCTGCACGGCTTCTATTTACTAGCAAAGATGCTTCCAGATGAGACTGAGGGTCATCTCTATTTTCTGTAATCATGATCTTGTAATTAAAAGCATGTCACCATTACACCATCCATAATTATGAATTAATAAAATTCTAATTATTTCATTTAGTCATAAATATGACTCCATGTATGCAGATCAAGATTTCAAGATGACTTAGTTAATTAGGAGAAATCATAAATCATAACTGACACAAGAGTAGAACTACAGGCAGATCGGACTTCCATTCCCATCAGTCTTTGCTGGTAGTAGACAATAGGTTAGGAGACATTAGAGGTAAGTTACAACATATCAAGAGTAATCATCGCTGCTGAAATGCATCCAGAACAAATAACATCAAGATGAGCTGCATGGGCAGAAATATCTACAGAGACACTTAGACTAATTTAGATTTACAGCACTGCATTATGAATGCTCCCGAGTCCAAACGGGTACATTGTTACAGTAAATGTTTATGTAGGTCTTAAAGTGTTCTGTTAAGACCACTCACGATCAATAAAATCCATATGGCCTGCCTTGTAAAAGACAAACGCTGGCACCTAATGGCTTCACAAAACCACCAGAGTTAATACGCATAATTGACCCATTGCTGAATTCAAGAGGTACAAAAAGTGTTGCACACACAAAGGAAGCAATGTTTCAAACTGTGGAGATAACACCTTTTACATCAAGTGAAATATTAGCCATTCTCAGGATGTCTTGAAGGAGCTGGAGTTTCTAATTCCTTCCACTTTTGGTGGACCATTGTGACCTTTACAAAACTACTTGAATAAAAGACATACAATGAAGTCAATTCTGCCAAACTGAGCATCTTTCAACAGCCAAGTGGAATCCGAAGTCTGTTTATTCATAGCCTGTCTGTACCTAATAGGTTTTTATTTTCTTGTAGCGTTTGGCAGTTTCATGTTCTTGTGTTTGCCCTGGAGACAGAGATCATGCTGATCCAGGCCACTGTCTCTGCTTCAAAGTCGAGTTGGAGATTTTTCAGCCGTCTTGAAGGCAAAATGCAATCCAAGCCCTGAGGGTGTTGCATCAAAGGAACTGTAATATCAAAGCAATATATGTGAACAGCTGCAGTGATTTTGCAGGAATCCTCAGTACCCATGATTTGCAGCTTCATCGCTCAGGTACACATCCTCCAGGCACGGCATTGAAACCTTGGAGCTCAGGGACTTGTCTCCCTGAGGGCAACACATGTGCAAGCATGCATGTGTGTGTGTGTGTGTGATGATTGGAGGGTAACACCTTGAAGGTGAGCGTTAGCCTCGCATGCTAATAGACTTGGGAAAAAAATGACAGTAAGCACATAGCCCACAAGTGCTATCATGACTATAGCCATATGCAAGCTGTGACTGGGTTGGAAAGCTACAGTGATCTCTCCGTGCTCAGTACAGTCAGAGGTCTGAAGGAGGAATGAACAAAGCATGGAAGTAGAGGACTGCTTCCTTATTCCTCTTTGAAAGGATCACAAAATAACAAGACTAATAACTTTTGGAAGAAACACAAATGATACAAACTCTGACAGTGTTAATGTCGATGTAAACAACATAAAGCAACCTGAACTATCGTATCACTATACATATTCAATCAAAATCTCAGTTCATCTTTGTGCATTTTAAATTTAAACCTTCACATTTTCAAATGATCTGCCCTCTTGGCTCTATCATAATAAAACTGTGCTGTGTTCACTTAATAGCAGTTAATTTAAAATAATCACCCTGAAACTGCTATATTACTCATTCACTTATTCTAATAGAATATATGAATGAAGGCAGGCCCATGTAATTAACACCAGATAAAAGCAATGTTTAATATTGAACTGACCTTGAAGAAAGCACGGCCAGAATTTATTTCAACTAAACTAAGTAATTTAGACGGTGAAATTATAAAACTTCAAAACAGGAAGTTAACAAAAAAAAGAACATTGAGAGTTGATCAAATGTATAATAAATGGAATAAGTGGAAGCAACAGTGCATATTCTATTTTAACAGCTAAAGGCTGAAAGATCTATTTAACAAGTTAAACTGCATGTAACACAACTGATCCAAGACACACCAGTGCCGTAGCCGTTTGTTTGTTTGAATCTTTCTATCAGTGTGTGTTGTCCACACAGATATTCATGCATGAAACTAAAGAGCTTGTTTTGACAGAAGATAAAGATTTCTGATGTCCATGTTCTAAAAAAAAAGTATTTGACAGAGTCATTTTCACATATGAAAGACTTCCTGTACGCTTAGATTTGCTTCAAGTCTTCATCCTCATTGTCTGGTTGATTTTTATCTCTGGAGGTGCACAAAATTAGGCACAATATCTGACGGGCTAACACGGAGAAATATATCATACCAGCAAAGCTACTGATTATCAATAATAAGAATAATAATAAAAATAAAATCTGAATATATGAAACCGTATCAGGTCTCTCTGTCCTCACTGGGCCCTTGGCCTTATTCATAGAAGAGGAAGAAGATTGATTGGGATGCACTGCCAACTTCAGGTCCAAGCATCTGCTGTCATTGACTTCTCTTTGAATCCAAAAACAAACACATGTTGTTCCAAACTTTGTTCAGCCTCCTTCACTCGCATTGCTCCTTGTACTATAAAATAGAACCATGCCATATTTTTCATTCTCCTGCATTGCTCTGATGCAGGCAGCTAATCATAGCCCTAAACAAGATGAAGTTTTGCAATTCTGGTGGAACTCACTGAGGTTGAATACTTTTACTTGTCACATGTCACATGTGACTGCAGACGGTTGAAGTCCACGAAGAGCCTCCCCCTCCATGCAGCTACCTGCCTACCTAGTTCCCACTTTTTCAGCTTTTGTCACATCTCTTTGTTTCTAGTCCTCATAAACTCTAGAGACTATAAAGTCTGGGCCCAGTCAGGCTAGAAAGAAAGAGTCAGAGAAAATGAGACAAAGACTGTCATAACACTACATGTCAGATTCCAGCCCGATCTGATCGCATTTTAATTGTCTAATCACACAAGCTGCTGTTCATGACAATGACTTCTCCTAAAACAGGCAAGGTGTGAAACTCAACTTGTCTTCAAAGCGTGAAAGTGAGCTAATATCAGCTGATTGCTGCTCCTGGCAGGTCGGCAGGCTGAGAGAAGGTGGCAGCGACATGCCAGCATTGTTCAGAATGAACAAAGGACGAAGAAGACAAAAGAGGGGAAAAAGGAAACGGTGGACTTGTGAAATGGAATTCCAGTCAAGTCTGACTCTTCCTGATCTCCACGTCTATTTACAGCTTTAGCTTTCCTGTTGCACCCTATGCTCAGCTCCATGAATATTGCAACGTCCAACAGTTTACTGTATGCAGAAGACATCTCTGTCTGCTCTGTATCGACAGGGATCACAATGGGGCTTTAATAGGCTGAAAGAAAAGGGAGCAAACGGTTAGCTGTTTCCTCGATGACCCCCATGGAGAGCACCACACACAGTGAAACAGAGTTACAAAAGGAAGGAAAAGGAAACAAGACAGGAAACCAGAATCCCTGGCAGTAAGAGGTGAGATGAATCATGAATAAAGGCTTCAACAACACAGTCACCACCCTGGGACGTCCTGGAGTCCACAGCTGCTGGCTAACACCTAAACCTTTCATCATTTCAACAGTCCAGCACAAAGCATGGGCTGTCAAGCCTCCAAATACAGGGTACCAGCTTCTGTGACAGTTTGGTAAAAGAGGACAAGAGGGGAGACAGAATCAAGAGTCTTTTACCCTTACGGAGAGTTCTCGTCCAGAGTGCAGAAATTTTCCTGGTAAGAGTTTCCCCTAATACATACACTGCTGAGAGCAATGTGACAAATGTATGTATGAAGAATGTGCACAACACAAAGAACAATGTGAGGGGTTTTCCTTCAAGGCCTTGTATACCTTGTAATGTGTAATTCAAAATGTGTAACACTGCTGCAGTGACCAAAACCACTGAAGGAGTCAGTTCCAGTGTAGACAAATGAACAGGTGCATTGGTGAAATGAGAGAAAATTCTTCATCTTGCAATCTTGACCTATTTAAAAGGTTATTATCTATTATCTCCCTTTTTGCAGCAGCAGAGAGTGCTGAAGGAGTTTGGACTCATATTTTCAACAGTGGCAATTCTTACACTATAATAAGATAAATGCCATGCTGAAAGGCAGGGTCAGATCTTCTGTAGCGGACAACATTGTACATGAGAGCTAACAGTGTCTAACTGAAAACAACATTGAGTGAGCTCATACTAAACTATGTTGAAAAATGAAATTCAAGGTTTATTTGAGTGTAAGGCCTGAGGAGCCATGAGTTGAGGCTGGTCACAGAACAACAGTATCAGGTATACTGTTCCTTTTATCAAAATATACTACCAAAAGCGACCTTGTCCAATGAAATTCTACAATATCAAACAAATGCTCAAAGAAGTGCAGAAACAAACACAAGTTGACTTGACTTATTAGTAGTCAGAGGAAATGTGTTTATCAGTCCGTCTATCTATCATCTATCTGTCATTCATCAAGAATGTGTCTATAAAAGAAGACAACAGTCATTTTCATCAGTTTGAAATATTGCAGGAAGGAAAGGAGCAGTCACAGTGAGCTGCTGGTGACGCTGCACTCCTAACTTCTGCTGTTCACAGCAGCATAAAATCATGTCTTGACTTCTATATTAAAATCACAGCAGTTCTACAGGTCCCAGAATTCTGGACCCGTAGTATTAATCAGGTGTCACATGCACAGTTGATTAATATCCTGCCAATGAGGACTGCATTCTGCAATTATGTTTCCAGTACTACAGACTGTTAACCATCACTTCTTAGTGAACTGCCTCCTTCGCAGATATCTGAGAGAGTTCTTAGTAACATATCTGTTTAAATGCTTCTGGACCTATGGACATATGTAGTTGGTCTTTATAGCTAATTTCCCGTTCACCTGTTGACATCAAATTAAGGCTTAAAGTTAGACAGAATTAAGAGTGTGGCTGCTTTGTTTGACAGGTGGGTGCTGTGTTTGAGCGCCTATACCCATTCAGCCTGCCTCAGCTTCAACCACTTCTCTGGGAGGCAGCAGAGGCGGGACTGATAGCAACACCCAGAGTCACCACACTGAGCTTCACAATGGCTCTTCACAAACGTGGGTGGGAGAATACGTCCATGTTTTATACAGTCTATTGTCAGGACTAGTTCCACTTTTTCTCATTGGTGACATGGATCAACACTCCAGGAACACAGTCATTTTATCACATTCAGTCCTCTGAGTTCCCTGATGGCACATTTGAAGGGCATCTAATACCGGGTACGAAATGCCACAATGTTACATGATGTGGAGGGTGTGTGCTGCCCTTTAGACGTCCTCTGGTCTGGCCTGTAACCTTTCACAGTTTTGGAAGCCTGTTTTTATTACTAAAATCCACTGGACACTTAGAGCTCTTAGGACTGACACATCCATCATTGGATTTATGTGTTTCTCTAAAATAGGCCAGTTGTGAGCAGCTCTCAGGAAAGATATTGTGAGGAAGAAGATACTGATGATTCAAATGTACTGTACAGCGCCAGCAGCATGGTTTTAACAAAAAGTTTGCTACTTTATCATCCACAACTGAATGAGAGAGAGAAATGAAAAATGTCTCTGCCTCAACAACATGGTGTTGGTGCTAAAATGGAGCTGAATGGACTCCCTGCATAAATGAAAGTTAGGTATATGTGGAAAATGCATGACATGGGGTTTGGGGATTTTGGATCAGGTTCTGCTATTTCTATCATAACACCTGGGGACCTAAGCTGAGTAAAGTCAGTGATGTCCAGGGACACAAGCCCATTAAATCATGCGAGCATTTCTTTTGGTTCAGAAACCACCAGAAACTCATCTCAAATGTATTCGGAAGGTTTTTCTTGGTTAAGGATTTGCCTTTGGAGATGTTTAATGATCAATACTTCAAGGTCAAATAGGTTAAAATCAATATTTGATGCTGTAGGTCATTACAGCTTCCTTTACAGTGAATATACAGAAGAAGAATACTTCATGCATTCTGTTCTGGATTTGCTGCATGTAAACATGTTGTCCACCTGACATCCTAGAAAACCGTCTACACTGTTTATTAAAATAATAATAATAATAATAAAATAATAATAATATTATGATACAGTAGCTGGAATCGGGTGATATTACTCAAACACTGAAACATGTATACACTTTATTATGGTTACTCTTATTTTCATGGTCTGTTTCCATGGTAGCACCTTCAATACAGGGGTACAGAGATACATATTAAGTGCATTCCAAATAAGACCATAACCAGGATTATAAATCATCCACAACACAAGATGTAAATATATTCAGTGAGTAGCAGCCCAGCACAAGCTCCTGATTTTGGACTGAAATTTATTGTCTAGCTTGTTGATCTATTGTCTAAGCTTTTTTTATGTTCAGGTCTCGTGTCTTTTAGGACTAAATTACTGTGTCTGGCTGCAAAGCTTCCTGGCAGACTACAGCCCCCAATAAGCAATCAAATTGCTCTCTTTCAGCCTCGGCAGAAAACAATGAATTCAGTGAGAAAGGTGGAGCAAATTCATTTTCAATGAGGAGTGATAAATCACTCTCACAAGACAAGATTATAGGCAGCCTATGACAGGCAAGTGTTACAGAGGACAGAGTTCAAATCAGTGAACTGTGACCAGGAGGAAGGTGTGAAGGCACCATGCTTTTATTCTTAATACATGTATACTGAACCCTTGTTGCAGTCACTGCATTTGGATTCCATTAGACTGAACTGGCTGTGTGACGTCACGGCTGCAGTACTGTTTTGGTCCGTTCGACGCCATTTCTGTGTCTAACTTCTGACCAGTTTGATCTGCTCTGTGCCGTTTGATGCAGCTGGTCACAGCATCCAGTTCAGCACCCTAGATCAGATATGTATTTGTAGCATTCAGCAAAAAAAAACATCGTAGCTGTAAAGTGTCGCAGCCATGTCTGGTGGGATTTAGGGGTGAGAGGAAATAAAATCAAACACACTATTTTGAGCATCGTTTTTTAAGCAACTATTCCTTATTAGGGCTTTGCTTTAAATAAAAGTGATCAGAGTTCATTTAGAGCATTCTCATCCACACTGTGATATATATGTGGTATAACACATTCATTTGATTTCACCTACTGGGGGAAACCAAATGCATTTAGGACTGCGGAAACTACCCTCAGGTGAAGGATTCATTGGCTGTTAACGCAGCTAATGTAATGCTCGATCAGTCAGGCTAAATTTAACATGGAGTGGGCACGAGGGTTAATGATTTTAGTCAGGCCACTGAAATACCTCACGATGTGGTGATACAGGTTCCTGGGCCATCAGAGTAAGTGGATGGTGAAAAATAGCAGGCGGAGACATGGCCCTTGGCAGTGAAAGAGAAAAGGTCTGGACATGGTGTGACATCTCAGTCATCCCTCATGTAGCAGGACAGAGGGGAAGCCCTAACTACTCATAGATCATCTTCCTGCAACGCAGAGGGCTGATGGTGACACAGCACTTTTCTCTTACATACATAAATACACAGGTACATTAAAACATGGAAACACCACAACATAGCCACAGAAATAAACATTCAGTACAGCACATTTCTCCCCTACCCCATACCCGTAGCTCCCACACATGGTTACCGCGTGCTTTGTTGAGAGATGCTATGGCAGAAGGGACAAAACTCCTGCCATAGCGTGCTCACTTACAGGTCAGGGACCTGTATCGGTGACCAGATGGGAGCAGTGTGAAGAATGAGTTGAAGGGGTGGTGTGCTATACCGCATGCTCTGTGTGTAATGGCTTTACTGTTGAGGTCTGAGAGATTGGGTTGGGAGACCAATGATTTTGAATGTGTGATGTGTGTTTGTTCTGGAGGCAGTTAGCATGTTAAAGAAGCAGGTTACACAGTACAGGAGAATGGGTTGGACTACACCTTTGTACAGCAGCAATAGAAGGTGGGAGCAACAGAAAGCACTTTAAGTTTGCGGGTGGCAGAGAGTCTTTGTTGGCAGTGTCTGTGGATGTCAGTGTTGTGTTGATCAAAGTTCAGTTTATTGTCCAGGGTGAGTTGGAGGTATTTAATGCACTCCACAATCTCAACGGATCATTATTGATCTTTATGAGGTTATGGATGGGCCTGCAAGTGCTGGAAGTGTTGATAATCAGTTCTTTTGTTTTCTTGACGTTCAGTTCCAGGTGACTGTTTGTGCACCATCGTGTAATGGAGGAGATGGAGTCCTGATAACTTAACACAGAGTTATCGTCCATGAGGAGTGCAAGTATGCAAGTATGGTAATGTCATCAGAGTATTTGATATATGCAGTGACTTGAATTTGCACAGTTGGAATGATAATTAATAAATGAGTTTTCAGACTATATTTACATTTCTCATTCATTCTTATCATTACACTGCTCATTCACAGCCACCCAGTTTCACTCCAGGGCATGGGAGGCTCTATCATATCCCAGCTCCCACTGGGTAAGAGCCAGGTTACACCTCTGACACACAGACAATACATCATCAGATAAAAATTAAACAGGAGAAAGAAAAAAAAAACTACGACTGTGAACTCTTGTGGTCATACCAATAAATACTCTATATGTGGTAGAAGGCAAAGTAGTGCCAAAGTTTTAGTTTTTAGTGCCACAAAACCTCACAAGAGACGATCAGGATAGATAGACACCCTGTTGTCACCCCTGTCCTGCCCACAACGTCCAACATTAGTTTCTTTTAACCTTTCCAAGCCAAGTCACACACCAGCTCACAAGAACGGATCAGAAACTCTAAAGGGTCATGACCACTTGTTCCAGCACTCAGGAGGGAGAGTGTCACAAAGGTCACGGAGGGATGACTACGTCATTTCAATCCCCCCACCATTACTGAATCCTCATGGGACACACTGTTTCTTGAGTTAATATCAGAATGCAGCAGAATGTGTCTATTTGAAGACATGCCCTGCGCTATAAATAAGGCTTGAATGAATGCACCAAGTCAGTGTAATAGCAGATATGTGTGAAGCCTCAACAAAGCCACAACACTGATTCCACTGTCATCCATGTGAATGAAAGCCGGAATGCCTTCTGTCGGTGCAATCAGCCATGAAGCAGTCCCAGTTCCTGATACACACACTCACAATGGCAGTAATATAGGTGGCAATGAGCACCCACATTAACAAATATGGGTCAGCAAGCTCCGATTATGATTTATTTTGCTTTTGTGAGCCTGAGGTCCTAATTTATCTGCCGCTGGCAGTTCCAGAGGGGCTACGCTGGCTAACTCAAATCTCCCCGACACAATGTGCCTTTGAATGTGCTTGCAAACACAGACATAACCGCATGCTGAGCCATAATTGGCCCGTGTTATTTGCATTTGAATGGAGAGAAGCCATGCATGGGAGGCCTCGGCAAGAAATATATCTACACGTCTCACTGTAGCAAAGAACGCAAAGGGAGAAAGAAGGCTGGGAAAGGGAGGAAAATGAAAGAGGGGAGGAAGCAGAGTTAAGCGACAGAAAAGGAGGAAGTCATGGGAGAGTCTAGAGAAAACAGGGAATCAGGAAAACTGGTAGCCAACAACAAGTGATAGAAAATAAGATGGAGGGGGAGTAGAGCAGAAAAGACAGAAATAGAGTGAAGGTTAGGTTGTAATGACAGAATGGGACAGAGAAGCTTTGATTTGATGAAACAAGAAATGGAAGTCTGAAAGAGACCAAAAACAAAAAGACAGTTATCTTACAGCTGCATGACACTGATGATGAAGAGTTAAGATTGAAATTATCAGTGGGACAAAAGCAGAGAGGGAAACATTGATGTTTTTGCCATATAAATGCTTGTGATTATAGCCCAACTAAAACTGAGTCTTTCTGCTGTCAAGGATTTACTTACTGAAAAGAAGGACAAAAAGTCCCTTTAGACCCTTTTAAGTGTACCTGCAGTCTCCAAGCCTCTGAGTGACAGCCTGCTGTGCATTAGTGATTGACAGCTGAACTTATGGGGGCACAAAGGCACAATGCACACAGTTGTTCTGGTAAGTGTAGTTTACTTGTATAGAGAGCATTTTTCCAGCTAGCATCTAAACGGACTGATGTTGACAAGAGAAGGTAAGTTTCTAGGAGTTCAATGAGCTACAGCTGAGAAGCTAATTAGCTACCAAGTCTGGAAACTAGCATTCGAGTGCAGCTTTCCTCCAGTTGTATGTGTGCTTGATAGCTCAATCAACAAGAGAAGTTTAAATAAAAGACGTGTCAGTGCTTCTAGGTAAAAGGACAGGAAGCTAATGTAGACAGCTGTTTAAAGTATGTGGTTCTTTTTGTGATGTGTTGTTACACAGTGTCACCATCATCAGTGACATATGGTGACATAACTTTCTCTATACTGGTTACAATATTACGTTTTGCCAAAAAGGCTCTTGCAGTAGAGCTAGAGAGTGTGTCAGTGGCTGTGGCTGGAAAAGAGGCCAGTGACAGCAGGAGAGAGAAAATAATGTCGCAAGACGGGAAAAAAAGACATAACAGTGCCCGATGCAACTCAGCACAATTACTCACTCACACTGTACACACACATACAAGTAACTCCCATGATGCCATTGGCCAGCTGTTTAAAAGGTGTCCTCAGAGAGCACGTCCTAACCCCCACCACCCTACCCTACCAGCGTCACCTGGCCCTGTCGTAACCAATCAGAATAGCCATTAATCACGCCTCACGCAAACACTGTCACCTCTGCTGCAGCTCCAGTTAAATGCCCCCCCCCCAGACTCCCCAAGCGTACCCTGGATTCAGGAAATGTCTTTTCCTCACCTTTCGCTGCTGACATTCTTCTCCTTGCCACCGCTAATGGCCCCCGACCGACCGCACTCAGATGAAAACATTAGCCCTTCTTCAAGCTGCTTCAGCAGAGAGCTCCTCTGAATGAGGTTCACACAAGCTTTCAAACCGGGCAAAGAGCTTTTAGAGAAGGTAAGGCATGACTCAGTGATGATGTGGATTGATGCTACAGCTGACATTGGAAACATTTTGGGTTAAAAGATCAAAAATATGGATACTTGCTGATCATCCAATTCCAAAACATGGACATTACGAACATGCAGCCATCACAGCCTTCACTTTAGAAGAGACTTTTCCTGCATCTCTATTTGTTTCTATTCAGCCACAAGCTCATTGGTGGGGTCAGCTATTGATGGTGGATCAGGCCCAGCTCACAGTCTGTGTTCCAGGTCATCCCACAGGTGTTAAATAGGTTGCAAGCACACTAATTGTCTCAAATATCATTGTACGCTGTAGCATTAAGATTTCCCAGAGCCCAGTAATGAGACAAAACTCCAGACCAAAAGCACACAAAGGATATGTCCACATTCTTTATAGCATCCGAATTTAAAGAGCCTCTGAAAGAGCAGCACAATGGATTGAGCTCAAGCTCAAGCTCAGCTCTTTGTGCTTCTTCTGCCTGTTGTAACAAGAAATATAGAACTCTGCTGCTGACTTATTTTTATTTTTGTCCTCATATTATAATTATATTTATTATATACACTGCCTGCATAATTACTACCTACAGTAAAGCACTACAACACAACACAGATAGCACATATTTGCTAGCAATATTTTGAATAAAAAAAACAAAACTTTTTATACTTTTTAAATCTAAAGATTTTGCTCCAGGTTTGGGTTTCCTCATTATAACATTGCTATATATTTACAGTGTGTTTGGCCCTCACCCCATATCTTAAACATGAAGTCATTTTGTGCAATGTTTAAACCTGCCAAAAGCTTTTTGATTTTATAATTCATTGTTTTCCGATTTTATAAAGTTTTGTTGCTGTTCCATGTGCACTATTGCTTAAGTATCTCTTGAAGACATTGCTTTCCATTTGCTCGATGATAGTATGAAAAGCAGCTTTAAGGCCTTGAAACCTGCTTCAGTGAGGTAATCCATCACAGTCAACATCATGTCACCTTTTATTCTTGTCAGTGTTGAATTATTGTGGCATGGTAATGCTGCAGAAAGTGCTGATTGATCGAAAAAGTCTGCACTGTATTACCACACAGCACTCACTTTAACAAAAATAAAATCAAACCTGGTGTTCATCGTGATGGATTACTGAGTTAAACAAGTTTCAGGTCTTGACTTTGACACTCAAGTGAAATGAGTGGAAACTATTTGCTGCCTGGCAAGTTGGACCAAAAAAATTATCTTCATCAAACACTGCTCTAGAAGTCATGTAACATACACTATGTTTGAGAAATATTGTGTCATATGCACCCTGGAAGCTTCTCCCCGCCTACTAGGAAGCCAGTCAGTCAGTCAGTTTTTTTTACTGGCTAATTATCAATCAAAGGAAACTCAAATCAACATTTCCAAGGTGTGTGATGAATTCAGGAAGCTCCTAAACATCAACAGCAACTTTGTACTCCAATTAAAACAATTATATGAGCTAATTTATTTGTACGATCATAAGCCAAACTGTTATGAGACTGAAAAATACATTCATCCTCAAATATGATAAAAGCCTAATTATGGGGACTGCTCATCAGATTATTGTAAACAAATTAGATCTCACCTTTCAACTCTGCTGCTCTAATTTATTCCCAAATCTATTTCTCCTCTCACATTGTCTGTTTTTTAGTGTTGGATATCTAAGTGCTGTAATAATTTATTGACTATAATTGACTTGGGAAATGTGTATTTCCTCCATGAATTATTGTTGTTATAAGTTCATTATAATGCACCCCAGAGTGTGTTACCACTTATAGACCATGGAGACTTACAAATAAAAAATAAATAATAAGGTGGTCAGTGAGGACCGTGTGTGTTGTATGACGCATACCTGTTACCATGGATACCTGTGATGATTTGGATTGATTGTGTAGAACTCCCTGCATGTTAACTTCAACAGACTTTATCCATCAGACACATGGACTTGAGTCATTGCGACTTGGAGTTGGGTCAACTCGAATGATTCGATGAATCGCAGCTTAACCGAAAGAATGGCTCGATGCTCAAATGAAATCAACGACCTGAA
This sequence comes from Miichthys miiuy, assembly GCA_036365135.1. Taxonomy (NCBI): domain Eukaryota; kingdom Metazoa; phylum Chordata; class Actinopteri; family Sciaenidae; genus Miichthys; species Miichthys miiuy. Next base: position 35,174 of record JAAROE010000131.1, on the reverse strand, counting down.
TCATATGTATGTGCTCATTTTGTATATCAAATGTTAAAAATGTTCAATTGTCAATGTTGACATTGCAAGTGTCTGTGTCATGTTATCCAGTACGAGAGTGCAGTCATGACTGGATGACCACCGTGTCAGTCAAGCTCCTCACAGCCAACAGATCAGATCCACAGAACAAGCAGGGAAGACATTTGAATCTGTTCATAAGTGACATACTCTGCAGACAGGCAAAAGCACCAAAATTTTACCCAAAACCTAAAAATTAAAGCAATGTCAATTTATTTCAGAGTTTTGTACTTCCCTTTCTCCTTGACCACTCATCACGTTATCTTTCATGGCATGTAAGATGTCAGTGAGTAGGAGATTCTAGAGATAAACTTCTGGGAACAACAAACTGTGGTGTGTATGATACCGCTGCCTGCTGCTCAGAAAAGCAGAGAAAAAGAAAGAAAAGAGGAAGGCGACTGTTCTTCCTTGTAGCACCAATAGAATCATTTCTCTTTAATTGCACAGAAGAGTGTACTTTGCTTCTACAGGATCACACCATGGAAGTGTCAGACATGGCATCGGTTCTCATCTACTGGGACTTCAATCAACTGACGCTAAAGCCCAGTGTTGTTCCCAAACAGACTCTTAACTCTAGGTCTCCAAGATTGGGCTATAATCGGGCTGATAGTGTGTGGTCTGACCACTGCAGTACTGACATGCACTCTTGTTTTTACATAATCTAGCATAGCTGTTAGTCATCATGTCAATCAAAACCTTTGAAAGGTGCCAGCTGTCAGTCATGTAACATTGCATGTGTGGAAAATTATTTATTTATTTATATTTATATATATATATATATATATATATATATATATATATATATATATATATATATATATATATATATATATATATATATATATATATATATATATATATATATATATATAGGTCACACAACATGCCTCCTCTGACCACCAAGAACTGTTTTCATTGTTCACTACACGAGGTTTAGACCAATTATTCTGACAAGAGAACAATAGAACAACTTTGTCCTGGTAATGGGGTTTAATTCACGATTAAGTAGTCAATATTAGATGACATTCATTATTAAGGTGGTTTTATTCTCAGGTTTGCCCACCCACACGCACACAAACACACACACACACAGATAAAGAAAGGCTGCCTGGACAAACACTAAATTCGGTTGCCTCTGGGGTTACATTAATTCTTTTCCCATAGGACAGACGTGGTGAGGAGAAATGTGTGATTGTAATAAATAACACAGAGGTTCTTACCTGGATGTGAGGAGATGTCCGGCAGGATCAGGGCACATGGAAAACAAGAGAACAGAGAGGGGACAGAACAAAGCAGAGAGACCATTAGAAAATACTCAAGCATGAGTCAGAACATCTCTGTGGAAAGAGACAAACACAAAACATGAATGTGAAGAAAGAGCGATGCAGCAGCACCCTGCATTGTCATTATAATTTATCAACACCTCAGAACTGCAGCACACAAACACCTTCAGGCTGATGAAAACCTCAGTGAACTAACTACAAAATGTAACCATGGAGTAAAACAGGGCTGTTCAAATCCAACTTTTATGAAGTTTTACTGATTTTCATCCTCATTTGCTTTAAGAACATGTTTCCACTTAATGCAGCAAAGTGACAGCTTATAGGACGGAAATCTCCTTCTGCATGGCTGCATGAGGATAACAATAGTGTAGTAAAGTTTAAGGCAGTTCACAGGTTTTTCACTCAATGGTTACTTTATTAGTGATGAGGAGAATTTATTAGCCAGTGGACAGAGTTCTGGGATGTCTTTGTCACGTCTGAAAAAATAACCTTCATAATGTCATCATCAATAAACTCCAAACAAAATTTAATGAAGTAAAGAATCTCAGCATCACTGTACTTTTTAAATTTCTCTTTCTCTTTTTCAGCCCTCAATTCAATAGATCAGCGAATTGATCAATGAAATCTCATGACTTCATTCTTGACTTTTGGGAACAGTATGTGATGCTTGTTTTGTTTTGCATGGTGAGTCAGGATCTCTCAGCTTCTGTAAGATTGTAACCCATGGGTGCTTTGTCAGCAGAGACATTTTTAGATTTATAGTAACCCACCAAAAGTCATCAAAATCAAACATCCACTACAACTTAAATCTACAATACAAAGTCTGATTTTATTTGCTGTGTTTTGATATGATATGATTTTTAAAAGGTGTGTTATAGGAAAATATAGAACAAGCACTCTGGGGGTCTGGCTACTAGAGGGTTAAATGAAATAAATAAAACAGTATTCTTAATAGTAATGATGGGCTTACATGCACTGTAGTCTGCAGAGTGATGGTTCTGGACTTTCAGCAGCTCTCAGGAAACAGAACTGAGGTCTGATGTCCACCATATAAATATATGGTTATGGAAAAAGCTGAACCCTAAGTTGCTGAATTTTTGAAATTGCATTTCAAATAGTGTCTACAAAACAGTTTCTCCATTCACTTTCTATCTACCTTGAAGTCAATGTTAAACAAAGCGCAGTGAATAAAAATGTAACCTACTCCTCCAGTCAAAATATGGCCGACAGGTTACTATACAGACAGGCCAGCCTGCAGCTGACATCTCTCGTTACCTTCCAAGCACCTAGGTGTCTGGCTCCTATTAACCCCTGCTGCTCAGGGACACTCTGACACAGAACCATCATAAAGCAGAATCACTTCCCACACCTTGATGCTGACTGGCTCTTTCAGGAAGAGAGAGAACACAGCAGCTCGCCTCAGTGACCACAGACTGTCTTCCTGCCTGCAGTACAGGTTCACCCCAAAGAGTGAATCCCAATCAGTGCAGACACACAGAGGTGAGGAAAACACAGTAGAAGAACAAACTGCACTTGTTTTCAAGCTTTTGTTCAAAACTATTTACCTTAAGTTCTACACACGCACACGCACACGCACACACATACACACACACACACACACACCATGTATTTACTTATGTTGATTACTTTGGTATGACAGTGGCAACATTTTAGTTCTGTTTACATTATTTATCTCCAAAAGAAACCAGACATGGATAACTACATACATATTCACTGTACCGACTGTGGAAAAACAATCAAAAAAATGGAGGATTAAATGTAGTGCAGAGCCACAGCAGTGACCACACAGCAAAAACAAAACAAAAACTAAACAGTGAAGAATATTCTGCCTCGACCTCAGGCTTTCTATGGTCAGTCATCACTGTCCAACTTTCCATTTGAGAAAAAGAATGCTCTTCACAGATACCGATGAGCAGCAGATACAGACTGTCCACGTCAGAACTACCATCACTCATATGAATAGTTTGTAGAACAGAGCAACAGAAAAGTCAAAGTCGTGTCAAGAAGCTAAAAGTCTCTGACACAATAATCAACGTATGGTGATTTTTCTATTCTTGGAAATGTACAAGCAGTCTTGGAATTTGAAATCACTGTCTAATTAAAATAATAAATCCAGTGGGAAGCATGAGTTTGCTCAACACAGTTCATGGAAACCTGCCGATTATGAAGTATATTGAGTGCAAAGTTGACAGTTTTTCCTGACAAATCAATCAATTCATTATGTGTCCAAAATGTATGATTCAGATATGTGGAAAATATTTTTTTATTTTGACTTTATAGTTGCTTTGAGGTTAATAAAATTTCCATTTTGGAACGACAGATCGTGTTTTATCCAATCACACATTGATAAATGAAAGAATGGTACATTTGGAGGACTAAAACTTCAGAATAAAACAAAAAAAAAGTAATGGAGGTCTAAGAACATTACATCAAATGGATATGCTAAATAGACAAACCAAGTGTTTGTGTGTGTTAAAGGGATGTCATCATATGTCTATGCAGGTGTAATATACTTTATGTATGGATGTATACTGTACTGTGAGAGACTGCTCGCCTTCAAGAAGGCTTTTCAGAAGCAAAGGCTGCATCCTGATGTCTGATGTCATTTCCCTTGACAGGGCCTGACCCTGATACCCCATCCCAGTGCAATCACAGTGTTTATTTAGAGCGCAGACCATTTAACGGCCGAGTAGGTCTCCCTCAGCATCTGCTCAATTATTCAGCAGCGTGTGTATGTGTGTGTGGGCATGTTAACCTCAGTGCAAGAGGCAGAAGAGAAGAGGAAGTGAATGTATGTGTGTTTGCATGTGTGTGTCATCATCTGAGTGTAAGGGATGTGGAGTGTATCTGCAACAAAGAGAGCTCACTCTTTCCTGTCAGTTTTTTTCATATGAAGGACTCACACAATATATATACTGTATGTGTGTGTGTGTGTGTGTGTGTGTGTGTGTGTGTGTGTGTGTCATTGCAGAAGGCCACCCAGGAGCACAGGGAACAGATTCGTTAGTTTCAGACACAAACACCAATTAAGTCCACAGGCAGTAAGGCCTTTAGTGGATCCACACTGGACCACTGTGGCCTTGTTACACCATTGTTATATACACAGACATGAAGTAAATAGACACCTTTAATTTGAATTTGAATGAAGGTGTCCATTTACTTCTTGCATGTCTGTGTATATGCATGTGAAATGTTTATAAAACCAAAACTATAAACATAAAATGTTTGTCTTATTTTCTATGGCATTGTATGAATTATGATGATTGAAGAATGTCAGCTGTACATACATTGGCTCAAAAATCCCTGATGCACCCAAACAGTGGTTTAATTTGGAAAGATTGTAAACTTTGAATTTAAACGCTTGGAAAATAAGAGACTGAGTATTGTAGGGCTGCAACGATTCCTTGAGTACCTTGAGTAACTCGATTAAAAAAATGAAGCCCGTTAAATGAATCTTTAGTGTGACACAACGTGCTTACGTTACAGGCTGTGCGGCCCTGCAAAGTGGAAGAAGACGGAAGGGGGCTGGTGAATGTGGACAGTGTTGATGTTCAGAACGGCAGACGCCGGGACAGAAAACAGCGAAATGAGCAAACGCAGCAAAGCGAAAGTAATAAGAATAATCATTTCACGATTCATCGATAGAATATTCAACAGAATACTCGATTACCAAAATATTCGATAGCTGCAGCCCTAGACTATTCACATTCATTCATTCACAGTGTTATAATTAGAGAACATATGTTGTTATGTTTGTTGAAGGTGTGAAAATCTGATATCTGATTATAAAATGATCTATTTATTAATTAAAAATACATTTTGGACGTGTATCTATACACAGCCATCTGGCTTATATTCATATCATTACGTGGTGTTTTTAAAGACAATGTGGCTTTGTCATTGTTGTACATGTCACATTGATAAAAACCTCATTCATTCATAGAACAAGCATCGAGTGCCAAACTTCAGTACTTGGCAGATTTCTATACTCACTGCTGTTAATTGGCTAAACACATCTAGACAATAGATGCTGAAAACAAACAGGTGATTTTATCAATAGAGTAGCTCACTGTCAATTAACTAGGATGCCTAATAACTACAATCAAATGGGACTGTAGTGTGACACGCCAGTGTTAATGTTAGAAATATGTGCAGCGCAGTGATGTGTGACTGTTTAAAAAGAATCAACCAAGCTCATAAAAAGATTTGATGTTTCACAGGTCAGTCACATGGAGAGAGCAAAGCGATATGATCACAAGTGCTATAAAAACACCAGGACCGTTGTTTCATCAGACATGAACTGGAAGTCTCTGAAATGGAATATCTTCATTTGCATGAGTGAATGTTTGTTCATGCAGGAGATAATGCACAATGAACACATCCAAATCCCTCACACCATCATGAACCATGTGACACCATGTGACTCAATTATTTTAATAACAGCACTTGTTGTTGGCCAGATTTAGGACTTGTGTTTATGGACATGAAAACATAAATGTGCATGATGATGAAACTCAACAGCCTGTAAGACTTCTAAGACTGACCCCATTCCTCACTGGAAGAAGACTACTCTGTTCTATATTTCTATATTTATATTTAGCTACATACATGCAACAGTTCTCAATCATCTCAATGATCACTTAATATTAGAACATGTTTCTATTTTTTTTCGGTTTTTTATTTAATAACGTATTTGTCCTTTTTCATGTCACCTGCTGTGTACATATGTACAGGGTTGTGAGCGGATGAATGTAAATGTGTGTTTTTTTCATGTCTTGTCAGTAGACATGATGATGACATGCACATCTCTGTCAAAAAAAAGAGACAACTGCAAAATGATCAAAATGATCTCTAGATTTATTATTATTTATTTTGAATATCGTCATGTAGGACATTTATTTGTAGAAAATGTCTACAACAACAAAAAATCCAGAATAAAAATAGGTTTTAAATTTTAGAAGGGGCTCATTCCGGTGTGTTTGAGAATGTAGATTTATGTTGTATTCACCTCTGCCTGTGTGTGTGTGCGTGTGTGTGTGTCACCGAGCTGTTTCAGTAATGAAAAGTGGCCCATTTTTCCACGTGAAGAAAGCAGTGTGCGCCAGAGAGAGAAAGCTGACAGTGTGACTTTCTGCAGAGGTCCTTCCTGCCCAGGGGCACAAACCAGAGTAAATGTCACAGTTTTCATCTCCCCCTGCATTGATCTCACACTGCTGTTCAAACGGCCACCGGACCCTTTATGCCCTTTATGAAATCAATGCATTCCTCTGCCCACCTCATAAAGCCCCACAAATGGAAAGAGGCTGCTTTCAACACACACGCGTGCATGCACACACATATACACCGGTCGCAGCTGATGCCAGACTTTTTATATGGATCATTATCTTAATTAATTTGTCAGGCTTGCTGACCCATGAGCTGGAAGCTGAAATGGGCTTCTTTCCTCCTCTCCTCACCTGACCTTTATCTTCTCCCTCCACTGTCTCTGTTGACTTTCTATTATTTTCTTTTACGGCACTCCTCCTCTGTACTGTTCTTCTCGTTTTCTCCATCACCTTTAGCCATCCTTTTTCCCCATACCTCCCCTCATTAATACTTTACTTGCTTTCTTCACCACCTTTTATCCATTCAGACACCTTGAGGACAATTTAAGGCTTTTTATTGACACATGGAAGTTCATTTAAGACCTGTTTAACAACTAAACGACAAATAGCTGACAAAAGCAGCCGCTCTCTTGCAAATGAACACAACCAATGAAAGCTGAGTATAAACAGTCAGCACAAGAACTTAAGACTTGTTAAGGAACATTTAGAGTACAGTGTGCTTAGAGAGGCAGGCAGGATGCCTTTTGTACAAATAGACCCGTTGTGTTAACCAGCAGCACAAACACATCTGTTATTACATGGTGGAAGAAAAGTATTGCTGGTGTTTAATTATTTTAAAAGCTTGTGGAATTCATTTTACGACCATCATTCCAGAAAAGTTGTACACTATAAACGTAAAATGAAAACATTACACATTGGATTAAGAATGAGTGCATATTTACAAAATAAATTAAGTGTATCAATTTAAACATTAAATATTGTCTTTGTACTGCATTTAATTGAATACATGTGGAAAAGGATTTGCAGAGCATTACATTCTGTTTTTATTCACATCTTACACAGCCTCCCAACATGTTTGGAATCGGAGTTGTCTGAAGAGCAGCCCGTGCCATGGCTGTCCCTACCATCCGTCTGTCCTGTTCAGTTATGATCTTGTTTTGCCTCTCTCTTCACCTTCTCACCTTCCTTCAACTCCTCCTCATTACAAATCTCGTCCTCTCAGAACTCCTTCCTCACAGCTCTCCTCTTTCCTCCTCGGGTTTCGCCAGCCTCCGTTCCACCCATGCACACAAATTCATACACAGTAAAACCACAAACTTGACTTCCAGACTTACACTCTACATCCAATGGGAGAGAAGTTGCACTGAAGCTAAAAACTCCAATGTTTTGCTGCATTATTCTTAACTCTGTATGAAAAAGAGTAAGGCTGTTGTGGTTTTGGGCTTGCTGTTACATAGTTGAGAACATTTTGTTCATAGAAACTTGTCGATCCAGCAGGAAAAGAGATAAGAGCAATCTCACAATCAGCTGAGCACAAACCAAAACTGAAACTTAACTTCTCTTTAGCAGTCTCACCAGATTCCAAGATCTGAGCTTTAATTACCTTTGTGAGTGTGACATCATCATAAATATTGACCACAACTATAAAAGAATGGTCATATTAAATATTAAACCCTTGAGGAAAGTATGCTACCTTGCTTTTTTGTCAACACTTTTCTGTTTGTTACAAGCTACAACTATTAAATAGTAAAAGTTAATTCATGATCACAAAGACATCACAAAGGTACCCTAAGTAATGTCTAACCCTAAACTGATTTATCAGACTTTATTTTGAAATGTTGACTCTGAATGTTTTTGGTCCTTTTCAAGCTTTATTTTTTGACAGAGACAGCTGAAGAGTGACAGGAATGTGGGAATGACATGCAGCAAAGGGCTGGAGGTCGGATTCAAACCCAAGGACTGAGCCTTCGTTCATGGGACAGATGCACTACCAACTGAGCTAACCGACCCCCTATTTGACACTAAATATTTTGTAAAATTCAAATGTCCTCATTTCATCTTAGCCTCATTCATTTCCAGAGCTGCCATGTCACTTGATACAAGAACAGCCTCCCATCTGTCTTATGCTTGTCACACATAAGGTTTTCCAAAGAAATGCAAGGTTTTCCAGGACATTTCCATGATCGGCCAGATTTCAGAGAAAACACTGACCTGCTTTGTGATGTCTAAACCAATATCACTAGCTTAAAGAAGACTGAATAAATATATGCTGTCTCCATTGCATAATGCTGCATTCAAAATGAATAAGTGCAAAAATGCATGAATGACACATTTACTTCAATTCATGTCTTAAATAGTGTGAGTAATAGTGAAGTCCTGTGGCTGTTGCTGTGTGACTAAAGCTATGAAAGTGATACCCAGGCTCCACACAGCCTGTGTGTGTGTGTGTGTGTGTGTTTGAAAATGCAACTCTGGGGTCACCTCTAGGTCATTTGAGGAGGAGGATTGCTCTTGTGGTGATTTATGGCTCTTGCAGCACTGTCAGGCAGGCCCTCTTTTCCCAGAGGTCTTTGCAGCAGGAGCCAAAATAACACTGCTTTTCCTATACAACTCTGCCTCTTTCCTGCCAGCCAGCCAACACCCTCCCACCCTGCACCCCCATCTCCTCTCAGCTCCTTATTATTTCCTTCCAGTCACTCATTTCCTGCTTTACATTCAGGGATGTAGTGGAGGGTAAACCTGCCCAAACTCAGTTCACTCACCTTTCTATTCGTGGAAAAGAGTTTGTCTGGACTGAAATAAATCTTTATTGCCTCAATTCTTAGAGTACATCATATTAAGTTATGTCAAAGTGATGCAAGTCATTTGAGGATTAGATCATTTCAGATCTGATTTGGTGTTATTATAATCTAGCCAAACTCATCTCTCAGTATGACTTGCACACATTTATCTCATGTTCTTTGGATATTCTGTACATCACATTTGAAAAATTGATTCATGCATGTCCCCTGTGTAGGTTTTCCAAAGCTCAGATGAGATCAACAACATCCTCATCTCAGCTTTGATCTTGTTGTCTCCAAAGCAGAGATGCTGTAGGTAGGCTGCAGCGTTGGACTGCACTGATGGGAACTGGTGCTGTAACATCTGGATCACCTCTGGAAGCTCCGATCTCTCCACCCAAACTCTCTGCAAAGAGACAGACAGACAGACAGAGATGCTTTGATTCCTGCATCACCTGAACAGCATCTTGCTGGACCACAGGAGATTACCTGAAAGTCCAACAAAATCAGAGACTCTCTTCCCAGCATATCCAGAGCTACACGTGTTCACACACTGACTTACATTGTTTTACGGTATACACAGAGAAAGACAGACAGATAAAAAGACAGAGTATGAATAACAGAGATTTAAATGTCAAAGCTTTACAAGTTAAGCAACACAGCGGGACAGAAACAATGCAAATCATACAATGAATGCCCAATTTGTCAAAACATTGTCATTTCCACTCATCCCAAACACAGGAAATGACAGTGTGTTGATGAGGCCAAGTCGGTTAAGCAGGCTTCCATTAACACTTCTACAAATAAGTATGGAAAATCTGGCTCAAACTGCATTTGCAAATACCTCAAGAGGGGTTGGGCTTTCCTTGAAGATCACCACAGTGATTCTTTGAAAATCTTTCAGTTCTCTAAGGCCCAATGATTCAATATATGGTGAGTTTGTAAAAGCTTTATAACTGTATTTGAAAAAGGTAGCTGCCATGTGCTTTTATGTGAAATACAAGTGCAATGCAATGCAATGCAATGAAACACCCGAAAAAACTATAGAGATGAATGTTAAGAACCAAAGTGTTTGGCAAAAATGTGAATCCTAGAGATCACCGTGTTGAACTGAAGCTACAGTAAAGCCATCTAAAATATCTTGATGTAACAAAATGTAAGCACTGCAAGATAATAAGCAATTCAAGTTAATACAAATAAAGATCCTGATAAAGCTCCCAATGCCACCAGTCTGACACCAGGACTTTGCTTATCTGCCAATACCAAGTACAGGAGCCAGTACAAGTAAGTCACAATAATATATATTATTTTTTAATAGCTTAACTTAACAACTAAACCTGTATAACTGATATTACTGTTGTATGACCTGGCTAAGGTTCACCCCTTTGTAAAACATAACCAAATACATTCAGAGAATGAATGCCATAGAAATTTCTCTTATTATCTCGTTCAACAGTCAAATTACTGACATCTAGCTAGCTCAGGATAAGACTACCAAAAATCAACTCTTCTTCGCTGCTCTAGTGCTCAGTGACAGTGCACATGACCCACCCAACTCTGACTGGCCAGTACACACTGCCTTTGTTTCTTTAGGTTGGTAAGTTTTAAGCAAAGAGTGAGACTGGCATAGACTTCTGTGTCGCCAATACCCAAACTAACATTTAAGACTGTATCGAGACATTTCCGATACTTGTATCGATATCGGAACAATCCTATTTCAGTGCAACCATGAATTGACACAAGCCCTTAAAAAGTTTGGAATAAACTTAGAGAAATAGCTTAAAAGTTTAAAGAATTGCACAATGCAGCATTACTACTGCCTCCATGCTATCTGCAGCGTGAGTGGTGTGACTTATGTTCTATACTTTCTGCCATTAGGAGTTTACACTCCTGTAAGCACACTGGACAAAGCGAAATAAATGTTTTGTCCCTTGGTAATACCCAGGAAATGGTCTCCTTTATTGTATTATCCCCTGCTGATAATTGTTTTGCTACAGTCCCCCAGATGAGGAAATTATGAGTGTGGGAGAAAGTGTGGGCGACTGTGTTTGTGCACACGCATGCACCAGTGTGTGTCTCCACAATCTACTGTAATATTTTCTCCAATAACAACTCTGTGAACAGTTTTTCTGCTTCCTTTCCTCTCTCTGTTTCTCTCACTGCTTTCAGAAAACTGTCAACTCTCAATGAGATCTGAAGAAAACCTATGTTGAAATTTTGCAGGTCCCATCGATTGTGGTGTTTGAGGATGGATTTTGTTGTTTCTGCCTTCATACTCACTGTTCTGTGCCAAAATGTAGGTTCACTGTAATCCCTATCAAGCTATTGTGAAAACGTTGATTTATTTTGCCTCCTAGCTCAGCCTCCCCAAACATGAAAATGTGGTAAATATGGGACAATTGACCTGCCTAGAGTGTTAAAATTGATGGGGTACATGATTGTGTGAATGTGTGTCTGAAGTTTTTGCAGCAGAAAATGAAGCCTCGACGCCACGCTCTCATCTTTGTCGGATCAAGCGAATGCGTTCTATGAAACATCTGTGAAAAGCGCAGCATTCACGGGGAGTAAACATGGCTCTCAAAGATAAAGCAAGCTCCAGCATGGACGGCTCTTTATCTGCCGAATGATAAGTGTTCATTCAGCCATAAAGCAGGACTGAAGGAGGGAGGTAGAAGAGAGATAGAGAGAGGGAGGAAGAGGGAGATTCCAAGGCATTTAGGGATTTAGGAGGAGAGACCCTCAAACAACACTCTTTAAATCACACAGCCAGATATCATCAGGGCAGTTTGTTTGTTAGTGTGTATGTGTGCATGTGTGTGTGTGTGTGTGTGTGTATGGCAAGATTAAGATAGGATCATGATGTGTGTTTATGTGGACACAATTGCCTCTGTGCCTGTTTGTCCCTGTGTGAGTTTGTGTCTGTCAGTCTGTGTGTGTGTGTGTGTGTGTGTGCGTTTGCAAGAGTTTTTGCATCTGTGTCTGTATGTATGTATCTGACAATGTGTTAATGCGCATGACTGTGTTAGAGTGCGTGTGTGTGTGTATGTGTGTGTGTCATCCATTCCCTGCAGCCTCCCAGCTCTGTCAGTGTAGTTAATAGAAAGCAGAGTGATCTGCTGATAAGATAAGCATCATGGCTCGCCATTAATTAAAAAGCCCTGGTAGGGAGAGAGACAGAGACAGAGGCAGAGCACAGAGGGAGAATGAGAATCAGGAAGGGGAGCTAAGGGGAAAAACCAAAGTATTTGAAGGCAACTGTGTATACAACAGGCAAGAGGAAGCTGTCGGGAGATGAAAATGTATAAAAAAGAGGGATAGAGAAAGAGGAAAACAACCTTCAGATGAGATGCCAGTCATGTCAGCACAGGTGCTAATGAGAGCTATAGCCCCAGTAGATGCGCCACGAGGCAACAAGCCAATGACGTGAAGCAGCGGGATGCACACAGAAGGGGATATAGCCCACGAAAGGGAGAGCTGATCAAAGAGGCAGTGCCAACAAAACTGCAGGGTACACACTAAATACCCACAAAGCTTTTGAGGAATCAACACAATATGCCGCCGTATATGTGCCACATACTTTATGTTTACTTTATTATTTTATGCCTTGTGTGGTAATAAAATGCAGCAAAGAACAATTTGTTGACTCGCCTTTTTCAAACCTGAGCTCCATGTTCTGATACACGACCCGGTAGGTATGAGAATAAATTAGGTGGCACCATTGCCGCACAGAGCTCCATGTTCCTGGTTAGACAGGTTACTTTGCCTTTTCTTGAGGCATGCGGAGGCGTGATGCAGCGAAATACTTTCAGTGGAAACACTGGGTATGGCAGGAGCGCAGTCTGACATACTGAGAATAAAAGCAGGTGGCAAGGGGGTGAGAGAGGGAGGGTGGAGGCAGAGACAGAGTGATATAACTGGGACATAAGAAAAGACTGCTGTGTGATGGTAGGGCTTTGATGCAGGCACACACACACACATTCAGGAGGAAGGTAAAACGTGATAGAAGAGCACAACACACAAAAATACAAGAATTATCAAAGGATTTCTTTCTTATAAAACTTCTCTTCATATCTCACTCTTTTCATGCCCAGGTCTCATGAGACAGCTGAAATCCCAACATGACCACTGATATAAAGTACACATGTACACAAACACAATAAACCAAAGCTCATCCAATCTGGAAAAAAAAACAAAACAAAAAAAAAAAAACCCTGATTGGATACATACACGCCACAACACATACAATAGTGATGCTCTGTGTTTGACAATGCCTGCTGCTGTGAATAACTCCAGTTGCTCTCCAGAGTAGAGGAAGGCTGAAGGTGGAGGGAGTTGGAGACATTGATTGACAGCAATACATCTTGCCCGTTGCATCATTCATTGTCATGTTCCCTGTATCCCTGAACTCAAACGGATTAAATGGCAGAGGCAAAGTGTGGAAGGATGAATTATGTAATGGAGAATGTGATAAATAACGACAAAGCTAAAAATATGAGTACCACTGGGTTATGAAATTTAGTGTGTCGTGTTCATGAGGAATCAAACTGCACAGAAAGGCAGAGTGGAATGGCCTTGGATGTAGTCACTATGAATTATACATTTATACCTGTCGCCAGACTTATAATACATAATCATATTTCTTGTCTCTTAAACAGATTTAGGTTTTGGTTGTGTTCTCTTAAAGAAGCATCCATCCTAGTTAAGTGCCCTTCAGCAACAGAAAAGTAATTATAAAGCTGACCCTGAACTTTCATCACCCCGGAAAGGGGTAAAAAAAAAAAGTCTTTCAAATTATAATTCTTCATACGTTAATTACATCTGACCCAATTATTGATACTACTTTTTCAGACAGTCAATGTATCTGCAATCTGTAACTACTTCTGAGTATACTTGCTTTATGATAAAGGCAAGAGATAAACAAGACACCTGATACTGAAGGGAAAAAACAGCATATGCACACATCTTTAAAACAACAAGGTGCTATTTCTGTTGTATGCAATACTGACACACTTTTGCTCTTACCAGGTGTTGCAAAATAAACCAGGACTCATTTTTTATGGGCTCAGTAAGATATCAAATCACATGAATTCAAACAACAAGCCTCTTCAGTAACACAATTTGCAACAAAAGATTTATATCACCACATATTGTTAGTGTAGTGATTTATTTATGTGATCTTATTCTCCATCTTCACAACCGCATATGGTGCATGATTGTACACACAATTTTGACTCAAGGGTACATGATTAGGGTTCTCCGAGTCCAAATCACATCCATCAGCGGGGCCCACAATGCATCTGAGTGACAGCTCCACAGGAATCCTGTCCCGCTGGCCTTAATCTGATTGGACAAAACCTGTCATGTCTGTTAACTGATTGGAGGGTCAGGGATGGACAGACAGGCAGTGTGCATACCAAAGCAGATGCTAATTAGGGCCTGAACATCAATCTTCATCTGTGTGTTGGGGTGAGAGAGAGAGAAAGTGCGAGAGAGGGGCAGTGTGGGAGAGAGAGAGAGAGAGAGAGAGAGAGAGAGAGAGAGAGAGAGAGAGAGAGAGAGAGAGAGAGAGAGAGAGAAAGAGAGAGAGAGACAAAATCAGAGAGAACAGCAGAAAGACAGAAAATGCAATTTAGGTAATTTACTGCCTTGGTGATCAAATTTCTCCTGTTACTACAGAGGAGCTGAATAAGGGTTTGACTTTGACAGAGGAGCAAATGGCACTATTTTCAAATAGTGTCTATTAAATCATTCTAGCAGTCCACACACCTTTTTCCTCTTCCCCTCTTTCTCTTTATATCTTACTATTTGCATCCCCTCTTTCTCACTAAGACATATTTTCTGCTATATCTTGCCTTTTCATTCTCACTGATAGCCCCATTTTATATACCTCCTGCCTGAAAGATATGGATGCCAATAATCCAAGGGAATGAGAAAAATGTGTAGATTCTCTAGCATGTGTAAGCCTGGTATGGATGTGAGTAAATATTGGACTTTTTTAATACAGCACACCCAACCTGTGCTGTTGTTTTCACACATTGGTTTTTGCATCTGTTCACACTCGCATTTGCATGTGTGTATGTGCAGACTGCTGCTGTATGCTTCCTCAGGTAGAGTGCATTAGCGAAGGTAAAGTCAATACGAAGCAGAGACCTCAGCATTTCCACCAATAAACAGCGGTCAGAATAAGATGCAGGTGAAGATGCACAAACATTGACTCAAAGTGCAGTCTCGGGTCTTTTTAATTAAAAGCGCAACTTAATTAAGATGCTATCCAGGAAAATAGCCAACTCTGTTGATGTGCCTCACTGACAAATGCTTGAAAGCTACGTTTAAATTTCTCTTTCTTGCTTACAGCCATGGTGGTGGGAATCAGCTGAGACCTGACAAGATTACTGATATGTCAGTACAAAATTAGTATGGATAGTAGCTTTAACTTGTTTGCAATATCTTTTATATGCCCTTTCTCTGTTGTCTCCACGTCCTTTAGCATGTTCTGCATATGTTCTTCTTGTGTCTTCTTGTAAAAATGCCTCTGTGGAGCTCTGTGGCAGCTGGAAGAACAGAGCACAAATCCATGCCACAGTAAAGGGGATCGATGAAAGGTGGGGAAGAGAGAGGGTGATGCTCGTAATAGCTGGGCAGACAAATAGATGGATAGAGATGGGTGGATGGAGCCAGGAGGAATCCCATCCAGAAATAAACAGTGGGCTACAATGTACACACCTCCTCTCCTCCTCCTCACCTACTGCCTACTGCTCCCACTTACTTGTGGGAAAATGGAAAGATAATCACAGATCACCTCTCCATGCAAGTAAAAAAAGAGCTGAAAGTATTAATTCCACACAGAAGGATGACAGAATGGAAAAGTAGGGGAGACGGGAAAATGAGAGGCTATGAATAAGAGCAACAAAATGTGTTGTGTTATAGCACCAAGGAAATAAATGATGAATGGAGGAATAGTAGTGTCGCATCTCTTCAGTATGAGAACCCACATGTGCCTTCTTCTTTTACACTCACTCTCTTTCTCTATGCTTTCTCTCTCTTTCTTAAGATGAGTCTGGAGTTTTTCCACCTGAAATCCATGTAGCAAACACACAGACGCAAAAAAAAAAAAAAATCAATAGACTTCTCTGTGGCATCTTCCATCTGGGAATAGGGGCTCAGGAGGTTGAATAAAAGTGAACAAAAGACGGAGGAGAAGAATGAGAGGTGCTGAATGAGACTGACTTACATGAACGGCACACAGATGACAGTGGGGAGAGAGCTGGTGATGAAAACTGTACTGTAATGCCACTAGCAAGCTCAAAGAAAGCAATTCACACAGATTGCATATATTATTTTGATTGTTATCAATATAGCACCTTATAATATACAGAGCCTGCTCATCCTTTTATGAAAGAAATAAAGTAGCAGAAGTTAAAATACTTTCACATTCATCAATGTGATAACTCTGGAAGGTTATTATTAATAAGCTACTCAAGCTGATTGGCAAAATAATTATGGTTCTTCACTGAGAATCAAAAAATACCCATAACATTTCCCTGATGAGATAAAAAAAAAATCTGCCTGTCTAGTTTTAAAATCAGTAAAATCTTTTTTCTTAATTGTGTGATTTTCAAGTAGAAAAGTGCTCTTCATCTACAATTCTTGTCCTGAGTTAGTGGAAGGAGTTATTATGCAAAAAGTGCCAAATCCAAAGAAAAATTCACATACAGTAGAAAGAGGATATGCTTTTTTTTCTTTTCTTTTTTTAAATCTTTGAGTGTTCTTTTGGATTTGCTCTGTTCTTTCACAGTGTCAATGCTCTACTGCCCAAATACTTTGCACCAATTTACAGAAGTTTATGAATGTTGGCTTTTTCTACTGTGCCCTTTAATAATTTGCTGTGGATAAGTGTGCCTACTTGAAAATTAAAATGTAGAAAATGTGTATGTTAGAGGGGCTGCCATTGGTGGCGCTGGTGAAGGGAACATTAGTGTGCAGGGCCATGGAGCGATTTGCCAGGGTCAGGAAAACACAAATGCCGGCACTAGTCCTTGCAATTAGCTGAACACACAGAATCGGAGGCCTAATCGAATAGGGCATTAAGCTGACAGACAGGTGTTCATTTATATACACACCCAGAAAAGGGTGTGCACACATGCACATACAGTGCATTGAATATATACACACATTCACAAAGTATACACACACACACACACACACACACACACACACACACACACACACACACACACACACACACACACACACACACACACACACACACACACACATACCCATACAGGAGCACAACCTTGCATATTGTACATGCATTGAAACACACAAACATACTCGCCTATATACAAAGAGGCAAAAATGCACACATATTCACAGCTATTATCCCACATTTGCTGATCGGTAATTTTCAGCCCGGTGGCACTATTCCCCCGTTACACAGTGCAATTACTGGATGTTTACACAGCCAAACAATAGACCAGTGAAACATACACTCAGTCAAACATTCATTAGACGGGCCAATAGAAGCTGAGGTGACCTACACCATTACAATGTATCACACAACACCCTCATTAAGATTGAGCTGTGTATTCTACTGTATCTAAAGCCAGAATAAGGCATAACCTCGTTCATTCAGAACATCTATTCAATCGAAAAACAATTTGGTTGTAGCAAGAGATGCAGTGTAAAACGATGCAGTTTAAAGTGGACTTTATCAAGCTGCTGCCCTCATTAGGAATGACTTGTGTACTTTACCAACATAGGGAGAAAACTACAGTTTAATACAGTATATATCACCACAAAGAGGCTCATTTGATACACTTGAACACAGTTTTCATTACAATCATACAAATCCATACATCACGATAAAGAGAAGATAAATGTGCCTCTAACTCCTTTGATCCTGTAGAAGACATGTATTTTAGGGTGATATACAGTATAACTAGAATTTGTAATAAAAGTACTAAGTACACCAAAGGCTCAAGAATGTGTGTGTGTGTGTGGTGTAAGTGTGGTGTTACCCCTATATACTGGGGTTGGTTTTGCATAGATTGATGAGAGCACTGACATCGGTGAACAATCATCATCAGAATGCACTGCAATAATCTCTGACACAACCGTCAAAACCACTCTAACTTCAGCGGTGATGCAACACAAGTGAACAAATTGACCAATCAAATACCCATCCACTACACTCAGCCAATCATGGTGCAAGCAGAAGATAGAACTGGTGGATAAAGGAGAGCTTTCTGAAAAATTACTGCCCCATTGTCTCTTGATTTGTGAGCTGAGATGCAATCATGTTATCTAGTCTGCTCTGGCCCCTGAATGAAGAAAGGTGAGCTATTTTTACTGTGATGATGCTAATGAGAAGTTAGCTCATGATGTGTGTGTGTGTGTGCGTGTATGTGTGCGTGCATGACCAACAAATGCACCTTCATGCCTCATCACTAATGAAGGTACCACACACTGTCAGTTTGTGTGTCTATGTGCATCACGCAACCACAAATTATCCAGAATTATTCTGCTATGTGAATATCACACTGATAAGGTCAATCTGGATATTAACACTGTCACTGTCTCTGTGTGTGTGTGTGTGTGTGTGTGTTGTGTGTGTGTGCATACATGTGTATGCACATGTGTGTAATGCATTCATCCACTGTCAGAATCATATTACAGAGACATTTACTATAGAGGTCAGAGACCTGCCCTGACATTAAACAGATGACTTACACACATACCAAAGCATACACAAACACACACACACACACACACACCTATTCTGCTTCCTTAATCGGTATCCCCCACCCTGCATTTTTCTGTCTCAAACACACATGCGCATGTGCAAACACCTGCAAATCCTTCAAACTTCCCACACACACTCAGGGTGAACTCACTTCAGCACTGAGGCACCCCATTAAATATATATAAATATCTTCGTCACACGCCTTGTCATTTCATTTTTCTTCCTCTTTGTCCTCTTTTCCCATCTCTCTTACTTTTTGGGCATAAATTTACTATGTCAAACAGAGGGGTATATGAGGAGGACTAAAACACTATAGAGCGGGATAGGCAGAGGCCAAGGTGATAAGCTCTCAGCTTTTAAAATGAGGCAATAGATGGATAAAAGATGAGGTGGGAAGCCAGGAGGGGAGATTGACATTTCTTGTGTGTAATGGACATATACTCTACACTGTACACTGTACTAGTAAATGACAACTGTCTGAACTATGTTTGCCCTGATCTTGCTATTACTAAGACACTTTTACATGCTTGGCATGTGTGTGTGAGTTATTCCATTGAAAACTTTGACTGACAGGTTCTATTTGGAGTTCAGTCACAGTTACTGGGTTGAAAGTCTTCTACTGTCTATCTGCTTTATGTCTGAATGTTTGTTAGTGTAAGTTGTGTTTATTTTTATGGATGTGTCGAGGGGCCACAAGGAGATCGCATCACAGTCACAGTGTTTGACAGTGAATTTGTCTGTGATGGTGGATCGTGATGAATCATGACAATTGGCCACTGGGCACAGATGCCTAAAATGATTGCCACTGATGTGAAGAACATTGTAATACTTTTTTTTTTCTAGCGCCTTATTCTATCTCATTACCATGACCTTTAGGAAACCAGGTTAATTCAGAAGATAACCCAGTTACTTAAGTGCCTATAAATATACTTGCTCAGTCCTGGTCCACACAGTCACCAGCAGCTATACCGCTGACGCAGTGTCTCCACTCTACAGAAGTTTGTAAAATCATCTTGCCTGAAGTTATCTTCGATCCACTGTGGCTTTATCAAAGCAAGCTAAAGTCCAGAGAGAAGTACTGCTCTGAATACAATCCGGAAAGACAACTCTGTCGTCTCTCTCGCTTCTGCAGCTAATTCCTTTTAATTATTCCCCTTCCAACAACAGGTGTCATTCTTTGTTGCGTCATCTCTAAAGTAAATATGAAGGGACATTATTCAGTTTTTCAAACTTCAGGACTTTTAAATGAACCCAGTCCCCACCTGTCAGTGGTCCTAGTCAGAATTAATCGATTGTCTGAGATTTATGTAGCCAGTAGGAGCATTTGCACTTTTGCAGCAATTTATACCTTTAAATAATTATCATAAAGTTTTTTTTTTTTGCCAAACCTGAAGTTCAAGGTCTGCTTTAGCTTTCTCTAAAGAACGGGATGCTGTGCAGCTCATATATATCTAACCCAAAATGGCTCGATAATTCATTTTGATTTACCTCTGCACAGCTTTACAGGGTAATTTTGAACTTAGCTTACATTTCACCTTGAGGTGACTAAACTCTCCTTGGGATCTGTGTGAGTTTTTGTGGGCGCATTAATATTTCAGTACTGCTGTGTGTGTGTGTGTGTGTGTGTGTGTGTGTGTGTGTGTGTGTGTGTGTGTGTGTGCACGCGCGCGCGAGAGAGAGATAGTGTAATCAGAAAGATGACGCAAGACGAAAGAAAAACTAATAAACCAGTGATTAGCTCACGCACCTGCTATTCTCATTAGTTCACACTGGGGCAATACAGCACAGAGATGTGGTAGCAGTACTGTACTGTATACTGCTCAAAACTGTGCAAGACAATACAAAGAACATGCTGATAACAATGCTGACTATGGAGATGATGACATAAAAAGTAACAAGAACTTAGCGATAAATTATGAATAAGACAACAAAACATGATACAAAATGAATAATTTAGACAGTGATGAACATGAAATTGATAATGATGATTATGCGGCATCAGAGTACACGGAAGCAGATGATGATGGAGCAGCAGAAGTGAATGAGACAGTGATAAGGATTAGGATGATTAGACCGACACTTCTATGATTGTGACATTGATGATTATATTTATGTAGTATCTCAGAAAAATGGCCAACTGAAGAATATGACCTTTCTAATGCTGAGAACAGCTATACAGCTGTATACAGTTATATACAGTACAGTTATATATGTACTTAAGCACTCGGTACAAACTTCAAAAGTGGATTTAGTGAGAGTAAACGCAGTCAACCACCCACCAGTGGATGAAGAAAAAAGTGTGGAACAATGAACAGAACTGTGCAATAGCAACATCACACGCTGTTGCTCCAACATGGCTAGGGTCTTGCAATATGACACGCTATATGAATGCAGACCACTGTATATACTCAGTAAAACATATTCAGGGGCAAACCCTTACTTTTTTTCTGGTGTACAACCTGGTCAATTAGATGCTGGAAATTTAACAATGTAACACCCGACTGAGAAATAGTGCTTTAGGTGCCAGTGCAGATTTAAGTAATACCAGGCCCATAACAAGTAAGAGTTCCTAAAATTATCTTGTGGGTCTGTCACACTGTCTGATTTCATATTGGGAGCAGAATACCAAACACAGTTACCTGTGGAAAGCTGACTGGGAGTGAGGATGCTTCGTTAGGGGAAAGTTACCTTGTGTGCAACAAAAAAAATAAATAAAGCGCCCAGTGTCAGAAAGGTGTCTTGCCTATGTGTAGCCATTTAATGTGCTAACATAGAAATGTTGTATATAATTTGTAGAGCTTTTTGAGCATGAGTGTATGGAGTTGGGAGGGAGATCCGACCTGGGGTCTGCCGCATAGCTGGTAGGATTTTAATATATTTTCCACTATAGTTTCTATTATTTTTCTAGTTTCTGCTGCGAGGAGTAGTTGAGTGGTGTTAATTATATTTGTTTTGTTTGGTTTGCATCTAGTGAGCCACTGCCCTGGTGGTCTTTTTATTTCTTTGTTGTTTTGCTTTAATAGTTAGCTTTAGTGCCCACCCCATGTTGTTGTAAACTTCTTCCACTGGGTTGGTGTGTTTGTTTGCAACCTTAAAGTAATAGCTGTTTGGGGTGTAATTTTTGTTGTGCTGCTGAAATGTCAACCAACCTGTCTCTTTGTGCTTAAAGCTCCTTTTTCAGAATTATATATATATATATATATATATATATATATATATATATATATATATATATATCTTTTTGGCCTTTTGAGCTTTATGTGATAGAGACAGCTGAAGAGTGACAGGAATGGGGAGAGAGAGATGGGGAATGACATGCGGAAAGAGCCTCAGGTTGGATTCGAACCCTGGTCGCCGCAAGGACTGAGCCTTTGTACATCTACCAACTGAGCTAAACGACACTCCAGAATTATATATTTTTGACAGAAAAGTTTAATACCTTAATATAATGTTTTCTGGTCATGAGGAGGGTGTAGGAACCTGTGGTCTGTAGCAAGGGTGGGCTGCAAAAATAAGAGCATGGTGCTAACAGGTCTGGATGTTCCTGCTCTGGAATCCACACAGCAGGACAGGATAAAACTCTTATAATGCCTATCCATGAAAATGTTGCGGCACTGGTTGTGGCCATGCCCTTTGTCTACAGTCTCAGTGGCAGAGATACCACTAGAAATCCACATTTCAATGGCAAGAAGACATGGTTCAAGAGCAACATGAGTCTGGACATACTTGCACTAGAAGAGTTTGGTGACAACCCTGTTGATGCCATAACAAATGAGAATGTTAGACTTCACTATAGCTGGGTACACAACCACAGCTAATCACTTTGAGGATTAGATTTGATTCAGTCTTCTTAAAGTTTCTACCCCCAACAGAGAATGCTTTTGTCCTGCACCTGAAAAGGAATGCTGTGGCAACCATCACGGACAAGAATGCACACACCGCTAAGACAGAAATTCTGGTCTCTAAATGGAAATGCAGTTCTGGTTCAATCTACACAGCCAGAAGAACTGTTTCTGTGCAAAGAAAGCAGTTCCATGCTACATAGGGTATTTTTTGAGTTCAGGTCAAGTAGTAAGTGTTCACTTTCTGCTGTTTCTGCAATGAGCTATAATATTATAATATTGCTATATATTTGTCTTACAAGCAACACTGAATCTGCCATCTTTCACAGAGAAACCTGATGAAGCCTAGGTGTTTCTGGGCCCATCAGAAAATGAAATTATTGCTTGTCTTGCCTCAGTGAAGGAAAGGAAAGTCTGGGTATCCACAGGAATACATGTCAGTGACTGGATAACTGCATTACTAGCTGAAACCTCATACCAGAAACCCTTTACCTTCATGGAGGATGTGATCTTAGGCAAAAAGTAGAAGTAAAATATAAACCTGAATATGAACATAATATGATATTTCAACACCCAGCAAAGTCTGATTTTACCTACAACACAGTACCTTCAATTAAAGGGTGGTGCTGAAAGCAAATCCTTGGCAGTTATCTACAATTTCCACTGCCTGTAGCTAGTTGACCAGGTTGTGTACCCAGGTTATGATCCTAGGAGGTCCTAAATATAATTTCTGGATCATAACATAACATTCTACATCGGTAACCCCCTCCTTTTCCCAGTAACAAAAGATATGAAAGACTATAGAAACACCGGCTCTTTCCTTAAAGGAATCGTGACAGCTATGATCGTTCATTTTCCACCTTTTTAATCAGGATGATCTGAGGTTTGGGTTTATTTGCTGCCTGATATTCACTGAGCAACATTTCAATAACACAGATGACTGAATCCTCTGAAGTGGTATAATTTGGTAAGAAAACTTTTATTTTCCACATATTTAGCCATCCTTGGAAAATGATTGCTGGCATGAAAGTAAAACCCATGATGGAGTCGGGGTGAAATTACAACGTACCTGAAGCAATGGCTGTTTGACAGCTCAGTGGCAGCTATAAAACAATAGACTTGTAGCATAAATTGCCTAAAATAATTTGCTCAGTATTTTTCTATTTTTACTGAAGACTCCTGATTGGGTTTTTAAGATTTACTGTATATTATGTTAAATATCAAATCTACATAGCAACTGGACCCCTTTTCACATTTACACATTTATTTCTGACAGTATTAAATGCAACATGGCACATGAGAGGCATAAATATTTTCCCATAATATTGATCTATCCTATATATGAGGTCTGCGTTTCACAAGATTTAGGCCTCAGCAATGACAAATGGCATTTCAAAACTGCAAAACCAGTGAAGCGATTCACAAAAATACACAAAAGGTATGAAATGTACATTGGGGAAAAGCAAACACAATCACGCATGAATGCACGCTTATTGCAGTTTGTGCCAATGCACACAGAAACACACATACACCTTCACTAAGGGAGGTAAGACAACACCAACAACTTTTTCTGATGACTCATACAAAGAGCTGCATCTATTCCCCAATTTACCATGCTCTCCCTCTCTCTTTTCCAAACTGTTTATCCTCTCCTGCCTCTCCGTCATTCACTCTTTCTCTTCCTGCCATCATTCTACTAAGATTAGCATTTCACTTGTGTCACGTTCGGAATGAAGCATCTGTCTGGCTGACAGGACAGCCTTTATTAATATTGTGAGGTGAAAATGCATGCACACACACACACAGAAATGCACACTCAGATGCAAACTTACACAGATTTCATCAGTGTGGTGAGTAGAGCCATAGGAATTACTTTATACCCCGTGGTGAAAAAAGGGGGAAGACAGTTAGAGAGAGAGGGAAAGGTAGGGAGGAAGTGGAGGTTGTTAAAAAAAGAAAAGGATAGACGGGCTGCTTTAGTAGACACAAAGGACAACAAGGGGGAGTGTTGCAGAACTGTATGTTTAGACTGAAAGCGAGGGAGAAAACACTTCAGGTGCTGGTTGAATGCCTACACTTCCCAAAGCATCATCACTGTCGAGTCTTCTCTACCTGCAGACGTATGATGGAGAGATGGAGAGAGAGAGAGCAAGATGTAGCGCTGGCTGCATGATGGAGGAGTGTTTATAAATTGATTCAGCACCCCTGGGAGGAGTTATTTTGTCATGACTCAATGAAAAAATTTGGATTGACTCTGCAGATCACAAGCGGGAGGTCTATGATCTAAACAGGAGAGTTTCCCAGGATGAAAACAAATAATCAAATGAATAACAAGACAGCCAAACACCTATTTTGCAAGGTAGATAACAGTATTCTTCCACAAAGTAAATAACCATTGTGGGACTACCATCAGTGCTGTGCCATCAATTCTATTGTTGAACTTTATTTAACAGAGGTGTACATGAATGCTTTTCCATGAACGTCCTAATCCACACTGGCACAGTTTGATCTGGTGGGAACTGAGGAGCTAAACTAGAATTGTTGAGGGTTAAGGGCACTACAGTGGTGGGTGGTAAGGAGGAGGTTCAAGTGCTGCTGTTTCACTTCCCATCCAGATTTATCCTGACAGTGTGGGAATCAAGGCTATGACGCCCAGTCACAGCCTCACAGTACTGCCCCAGTCGGTTGAACTGTATTTAATTTAATGCTCCTGTGACCTTGCAAGTTTGAATACAGCTTACTGAGCTTTCCAAAGTGTTTTGTCACTCTCTGTTCTACTACGATACTGACAGTAACTTTTTTTTTTTTTTTTTTAAAGGTTCACCGGAGAATTTAAGGGTTACATGTGTCAAAATGTTATTTGAGAGGTCTTCTTTCTCTGCCAAGAAGCAAAGTAAAATCTCATGGAGGAAAAGGACTAACTTGCAAAGAGACAAAGAGGTCAAAACTACAATATGTGACCGATAAAAGTGAGCATACTGTGCTTACACTTGAAAAAGTTTCTTATTACAATGTTTCTCTAAAATAATCTCACCCTCAGTTAGCTGCTGCTTTATTCTTATGTAGTGTTGCGCAACACACATCTTCTTTAATTAGCATGAGAAATAGAAATTTAGATTAATAACAATATTGGTTTGTTTGGATATATCTTTTGTGAGTGGGCATGCAAGTGTTTTATTTTAGCAATTGCTCTTCCACAGGGATATATTATGAGACGTCTGTAATACACAGGTGCTTTTGTACCTCTGCAGCTGGTAACTACCGACACAGAGGCATGACTAAATGTAATCACCTATGATATTTATGACAACTATGAAAGTATCGCAATTCTAATTTCAAATGAGCTCAGCAACCATGACAAAATTGCGCCTTTCCTCACATCTTCTGCATTCAGATTATCTTTGTGTAAGTTTTAATCAGTGTGTCTCCCTGTTTCTATGTATCTAAATCCTTTCTTAATCTTACAGTCTGCTTCCGTTCTCCCAATTTCAGCTTTATTTTAGTCCTGTGGTCATTACCGAGTCCCGCTGGGTCCAATAACAACCACTCAATGCTTGATTTCCTGCAAGCAACTCAGCTGAAAGGTCAAGATCCCTCTCCTGCACATGAGATATACAACTCACTGACCTTAACATCTGCAGCATCATGGAAGACTGAGCCTTGTTCAAAGATGGCAGTGGCATGCAAGATGTACAACTGCTTGACATTAATGTCTGTGGTGGATGTTAATAAAAGAGGTAATTAAGGACAAGATACATTTCTCTGAGTGTAAAGTCGATAGTGCTGAGTTCGTGCGAGTCTGCGCTGAAGTCCAAGGGAAAATAAAATCTTAGTAGCATTGTCTCATGAGGGCCGTTCCATTGATAGCACTGTGCTACACATGTAACTGAAATCTGTCAGCAGTCATGTTAGATGTAGTCTACAATCACTCTGAGCTGTACCCAGAGATCCATATAAAGAAAAATGTTTCAGCAGGACTCATCATAATATTAGGGCTGTTTCCGACTCAGATATGTATCAGTCATATCGGATTTGGCTGTTCAATACAAAGATTCGACTATTCTTTCCTTTTTCAGTTCAGTACCACAGCAAACTTCTATCAGTCTATGTGAGTCTCATGTTTTAATCTGTGATGTGAAAACATTAAACAGTAAAAGTGTGTGCCCTGCTCATAGTTCAGTTATAAACTAGTGCACCATGGTGTGTCTCTACTGCTGGGCTGTTGACAGCTCTGTCAGCTGAAGAGTCAGTCACAGTGGACGGCTGTAGAGAGGTGTAACACCCTCTGGCTGAAAAGTGGTTTTGCAGAGTTCACTGACAGTCATCACCTGACCATCAACAGAGGGCGTTGGAATAGGCAACAAAGTGGAGTCGTGCTGCCCTACTCACATTGTCTCTTTCTAATCACTCTTCTGGATTCATCAACCTTAGGGGCAGCCTAAATACAGATAGAGCTCCGAGACAGATATTTGGTCTGAAGACTTTTTGTTTGTGCTACATCAACCATGTTGACATAAATGAACTACTCAATCACACAAACAATTGGATTTGTTTTAAATCTCACTGTGTTTTTTTCCAAGCAGGTAAAAATTAAATTGAATGTTTTTATTCATTTTAATACATCTTAAGATAACGATAACGGAGCAGTTCAAAAATTGGTTGAAACTGACTTAATCGCGTGAGTTAGCATTAAGACTCTACGTAGATTGAGTGTGGTTAGGCTGTGTTGCTCTCAAGCATGAGTTAGAGGAGAGCTGAGTTGAAGTGAGGCATGGGGAGGAGAGAAGAGATACGGTAATTCTGCTGGTGTGACATTTTCCCATAATCCCTCCCAAATGCCGCCAGTGTCAGGAGAAATGGAGGGATGGGAAGCATCCATTGCCGTACTTTTGTTGAGTATGAAGCAGCTGAAAAGTCATATATGAACCTTTTTTATGCCCTATAGATTCATTTGTAGTGGTGATTAGGTGCATTTGTATGTGTGTGCCTGTTTCTGTGTGTGTGTGTGAAAGGTCTGATGAATGTTAATCGAAGAAATGCTAGTGGCAGTAATTACCATAAAAAACAATAATGCAATGATTTGATCAAAAGAACATGACAGATTCATTCAAGTCTACAGTTTCTATTCTGATTTATCACTGCCTGAGAGCCACATATCATCTACTTGTTAGCCTTAACCTTTACTTATGGTTATGTATAAATCTGATCTATGTTCCAACTTCTACCATTCATCTAACGGCTCAGATTACATGTTAATGTTTGTATAAATGTGTCTCCTTTGTATGACTACCAAATGGTCCACCTAATACACATTTTTCTGTCTGCCTGTCTCTCTTTAGTCCATCTCCCAAAGCTCAGATTTACTGTAGCAGAGAAGAAGGTAGAACACACAGGTTTGTTATCATCCCAGGCACACACACACACACACACACACACACACACACACACACACACACACACACACACAAACAGATAGGCCACCTCAGAAAAGGAAAATAACTACAATGGGCAATTTACCCAGAACAGGCAGGGATGATGGCCAGGGCACAGATGCATGCGCACACACACACACACAAACAGTCACACAACACACACAAACACACACACACAGCTGTGCCTCAGGGCCAAGGTTCTGGCAATGCATCATTCTCCCTTGGAGGTAATTCCATATCCCAGCATGCATTTCTCATGTGGAGAGGAAATTACCCTGCCGTGCTGAGAGCCAATAGAGTGTGTCCTCCTCATCTGTCTCTCTCTCTCTCTCTCTCTCTATCTGTCTCTCTAAATCCTCGCTCACCCTGTGACTGTGCCTCTCACGCCCTTACTGTCCTCCCATCCTCGCTCTCTTCCCTGAGTCACCTAGTTACTAACCCATTCTTTTATCTTTCTCTCATTGCCACTTCATTTTTTCTCCTTCATCCCATTTTCTATGTCTGATGTAGAACACAGATTAATAACAATGGACAAAAATGGACTGACTGGCTCTATCCAGTCCTGTCCTTGCCTCTCATTCCCTGACTTCCCTTCATTCTCTTCCCAAATGTATCCTTCATCAACTTATACAGTGTCTGTTTCAGTCACAAAAGATCCATATACATGCACCATAAAGAAATAAACTGATTCACTTTTGAATAAATACTTGGTTGCATTCAATGGTTTGAATTACTGACTGAATGACTGAATTACAGCAATGGCAACGGTCTCAAACTTTGTCTCTGTCCATGGTTCTGAAAGTGTCAAAACACAACAACGTTTTGTGTCGCTCTCCTTGGTGCTGAAAGATACTCAAAGTATCTTTTGTTTCTGTCCATACTGCTCAAGTGTCAAACCCAACAATCTGTGTCCATGATGCTAAACATTTCAAACTGAACATATATAGGCATTTGTGTCCTCGAACATAGTGCTAAAACTTGAAGCCAATTTATCTCTGTGTTTCTGGGCAAGTATTCCAACTCTGTTGCTTTGTCTATTTTTATCACTTTCAAACTAACTGAAAGAAGCACATCTGCATATGTCCACGTCAACGGGCTGCAGGTTTTGTTGTGTCATATGTGTAAGTGGTTGCAAAAATGTTGAAGGAATAATCCAGTAAGAAAGTGTCTAGAGAAGAAGCATAATACGTGCAAGATAATGTTTCAGTGTATTACCAAGCAAGCAGAACAGTTGACTAAGAACACTAGTGAAAATGGAGAACACTATATTAAATTCAAAATGCTGGACTTGCCACAGCTGCTGCACAACACAGCAAAGAACCATTCCAAGTAAACGCCAAAGAATCTGTTTTCAGTTTGCACAACAGTAATCCCCAGCACCACTTGCACCGTATGGTAAAATGGGCACTGTTGATGTGAGGGTTTTACTTTTACTAAAGTGAGTCCCCTCTCTGAATATATTACTATGGTTGAGACCATGCACACACATGGGCTTCAAGTGCCTCAATTTCCATCTAAAGCAGGTATCCTGACTGTCAGAGTCATACATAAACAATACGTATCCAACACACAGAGCAATACACTTACACAAACAGATAAGGTTTCCAAGAAGGGAATACAAGTGCTCTGTTTTCTCTCTCACACGTGCACATAAATAAACATGGACAGAAGTTCTTCACTGAAAACAAGAGTAATAATTAAACACTCACATACACACACATACATACACACACACAATGACATGTCATTGTCCTATAGACTGTGTGACTCATGGGAATACATTGCATCAGCCCTACCCTACCTATTACATATGAATGTCAAGCACACACATGCATTTATACACACACACACACTTGACACAGCCTTGGACACAAAAATACACACACGCACCACATTCACAGACACACACCCCACAAACGTGTACAGGGTCACCGCTGACCATTGCAGATTTTCCATAAATAGAGCAATGTGTTTGGGCCGTGAGCCAACAAACATTGTCAGTAAATAGCGGTGACAATGACATGTCACACCGGATCACATCATATCAAGGCATTGTAAATAGCAATTCCATGTCAGTAGCTCTATTGTATCAAGCAAAAAATGGGGGCATGGGGGGTGTTCCTTTTACCTTTACCTATACAATGTGTAGTAAAGTAATTGCTGACTAGACACAGAAAGAGAAACGATCTTAATCCTGACAAAAGAATTTAAACATCAGACATCACTAACACTACAGCCTCTGTTGCTGGGTGTATATGTTTTGGATTTGAGGAGAACATGTAAATGAGTGGAGTTATCTTATCTTGAAGTGCTGTCTCTACATTTCAGGCTGTTTGAGCGTTGGATGAGATAAATCAAGCACACGCCCTCATTTGAAACAATAGTGCAGTCTGGCTTTTGATCACTAGTATTATAATATTACAACTTTCTTCCTGTCAGTCTGAATCTCCTCCACTCACTGTAAGTCCTCCTCCATGATGTTTTTCATTTTATTCACTAACACTTGTCCCCCATCTCCTTGGTTCCTAACTCCCTCAGGTAATGTGCATCTTGAACTATCCTTACTCACAAACCCCTACTATATCTTGCATTGTTCCCTCCCTCATTTGTTATTCTTTCTTCAATTCCTCAAGGTATGTTTCCTCTATTCCCTAAACAAATGTATCTCTGTGCTTTCTTCCCTCGTTTAAGATTCTCCCAATCCCCTTTATTTGTTCCTTTTTCATTTCCTTCATTATTGGTTTCTGCCTTCCCTTCTTACCCTTCCTGCTTTTATTGGTTGTGCAGGTCTGTGCTCAACATTTTCCTCTTCATCTTGCTCCCTACAATGTTTTTAATATTCAATTTAGGAAGAAAACTCAGTGGGGGTGAGAATCTCTGTTCACGGAGAGCTTAAAGGAAAACACACAAACAAAACAATGAAGGGTGAGGTTTTTTCCCCTCTCACTTCTGCTCCATCATTCTTCTATTTATTCGCCATCGCCCGTCCTGATCTTCATCAATCTAACACCCTTAGTTTTTTCCCCTCCACCAAATTCCCCTCCTCCCACCTCTTTCCACCCTATTCTCTGCATGTGCCTCCTTTCTTCCCTTCCTCCATCCTTTCTGCTGTTTTCATCTGGTCTCCTCCCTTTGCTTCATCTTCACCACTCTCTCCTTCCATCCCTCCCCTTATCTCCCTGTCCTCCTCTTCTCCTTTCTTCACTCCCATCCATTAGCGATTATTGAGTTTTCTCTTTGTGTCGCTGTCCTCACCTCTGCTCTATTGTGCTCCTTCTTCTGCAACAGTAATGGCCCCTAACTGTGTTACTAGCATACACACACACATATAGAGAAGTGCATATAATACAGTAACAGAGGCACAAGTTAGTCATAGAATATGCAGCTGAATTATACAAAAATACATAGTCTTCTTGTAAGCACACACTGCACACTTACACACATAAATGCACACAGATATAACCTCTGCCCTCACTCAGATTGTTTCTTGTCTCTAATTGCTGCTAACTCATTTAGCACTTCATGTTAGCTCATCTAGATCCAATTACAGCAAGAGAGAGTGACGTTTGAGTAGATGGCCATTTAACCTCATGGCAGAGAGAAATGTATGTTATGGTATAAAGCAGAGTAACAGATAGAAATCAAAATGTACAAATTAAAAGACATTTTTATATACCTCAGTTAAAATTAAGATCACCTTTCAAAATTAAGACTGATATTATACTATTATATAATTTAAAATATAGTTATAACTCTAGTATATTAGAAGACAATAGGAACTTAATGACAGGACATTGATGGGAGATTTTCTTTAAAGACAATATTGGTTGTATTTGGTGAAAGTAAATGCTGTTCACTGTTTACAGTGTATCTCTTCATAGCCTAAATATACTTTATACTTTAAGTAGGTGGGAGATCTGATTTGCATTTAAGCACTGTATGTGTACATATGTTCATATTTCTAAGGATCCACTAATAATGTTCTCTTTTCAGGTTTTAAGGTTTTGTGCGCTGGCTACCCTGGTTCTAAATACCTTGTAGTTCATGGCTGGCCTAAATGAATAAAAGTAAACAACACGCTGAGTCTAAAGCATTTTCACATCATCATGCTCCAGCTAGTAAAGTCTGAATTTTAAAGTAGACATGAATAACTTTTAATTAAATATGGTTTTATTGAACTCTGTGGGGTCATTCAACACACAAAAGAGCTCCCAAAATACTGGAACTGTGTACAAAATGGCTGCATTCATTTAGAGGTGGAGTGAGGTTTACAGTCTTAAATAAATTGCAACAGGAGGGAAAACAATGTCTTTGGGGTTCTGTGTACATGGAGCATATGAAGCCTGAAGCAGTAAGGGAAACAAAGTGATCTCTTATGTGCGCTTGTGCAAATGAGTAAGTATGTTAATGACTCCAATGGGCCAATAATAAACACTTTCTTGCAGGTATAGTAAAGATAATAGTTTATGGATGTGTTTATAAACCAAAATTACTTAATAAAACAGCTTTTATGTGATCTACAGAGCCTCTTTTAAAAGTTCTAAAAGTTACCAGAAATATTGTTCCTGATGTGACTATAGTTGTTTTAATGTAAATAACATATAGATCGTTTTTCCACCCAGTATCCATCAGTTCTAGATAAAAATAAATGACAATAGGGTGTGTTGAGCAGTTGTGTTTTCAGAATTTCTATTAATTCAGGTTTTGGGAGAGAATGTGTCAGAAGGGTGTGATGTGAATGGTAGCTGCAACAATCAATATGCCTCATAGGGATATTACATCAATATTAGATCATGTTTTCATGAAACAGAAACAAATAAAAAGCTTGAAATAGAAATGACATGCAAAAATTAGAAAGGAGGAAGGAAGAAGGAAAAGGGAGAGCTTTGCAGACTCCCATTTTGACTTTAAATAGTGCAGTTAACTTTTACATTTTTTCACTGCCTTTATTCAAGCTGATCAGACAGTAAGAGCAGCAAAGATTTAAACGTCGTCTTCCATACGGCACCGTGATGAATGGCAGCAAATGACCGACTGTATGAAAACTAAATTTGATCTCCACAGCTGTATAAATAGAATAATACATTGGCAGGATTATTCTGTAATGAGCATTTAAATTTCAAGCTCTCTGATACGCATGACATCGTATTTTTTTCCTTCTTTTCTTCACTCAGCATTACCATGATCCTCGTCTTCTCTCTGTTTTCATATCAGTGAGCGCACTATATGTGTGTATACATGTGATACTGCAATCCATGAAACTGTTTTTTATCTCGGTGACCTGTGTTCACTTCTTGCTTTGCTCTCTCACAGTGTCTCTTTGAGAAACTTATTTCTACTTACTGTTGCAACTGTTATATTGTTACTGTGACTAATGTGTCTTTGTCACAAAACTGCCTGGTATAGATACAGCTTACAGAAAACAGAACATATATTACTGTGCTGCCTCTTGCCGAATTCAGGAAGAATCTCCTGTGTACACAAAACAACACAGTGCAGACAACAAAGTACAAACAACAAAGGCTTCACAAACTTGTGAATACGAAATCGAAAAACAAGTTTGCTTTTTACAAAGAGAAAAGCCAAAATGGCCATCCATGAGTCAGAGTCACTATGTTTATTTGACACAGTCAATAACTGAGCAAAGAAAACATCAATTTTTTGAATTCTGTTTAATTTGCATAATTAGATCACTAGGGAAATTAGAGATGATTGGTGTTGGTGTGGAACAAAAAGTCAGTCTTGAGCCAGTCAATCAAATTACATAAATAAAAAACCATGATGACCTCATTATCAGACACTTGTGGACTGTATGTTCATTTGATTGTGCACGTCACTCTGTCATTCTTTCTTATTCGTTTTGAATAATTCTCTCCTCCTCCTTTCGCTCTTATTCTGTCATCTCTTTCACTGTCTCTCTCACCCATTCTTTCTCCCATACTAACTCTGCCTTTTTTGTGATTGACAGATGCTGCTGAGACTTGATCCATACACATCTCGCTCCCTCTTCCTCTGTAATTAAAGGAATTATACATCAAGAGTCCTGTAATATATATATTATAAAGGGGGAGAGTGAGCTTTGCTTAATTGCAGAGACAAGAGGATGGAAGTGATCACAGCCCAGTAGGACTCTCTCTTTTACACACAGCGTGACACTAAGGGAGGCGAAATGAAGCTCCTGCAACCAGTGAGTGACAGGAGAAACGCTTTTTTTTTTTTTTTGTATTACTTGTTTTTTCTTAACATTTCGGTTTTTGCGTTGCATTGGACAAAAATCATCCGCCATAAAGTTGAACCTGGCTCAGTTTTTACATCACAACTGTCTAGACAGCAGATAAAGGGATTGTTGATGTGTATTTTTATCTGAACGTGAATTGGTATGCAATAAGCCTTCAAACTTATGAATCTCTTAGTCAAGCCAGCCAATATGAAACAAAAGACGTTTTAGCAAAAGGTAAAGGTTGTTGCCATTCCATGATATGGATCCTTTAGAAAAGATTTGGAAAAGTATCAACAAATTATTGTGAAGTTTGCAAAATATGTGTGTTTAGTATCATGTGTTTGACGTCGAAAGTAAGTGATATTTCAATGGGTGATTAGTGCTGATCGATTAGCACTCGCAATTGAATCATGGATTCTCACAGGTCAAAGAAACTCTGAGGATTCATCTGGATGGCTTCACTGGGACTATGACTGAAATATTGATCTGTTTCTGTGTGTGTGTGTGTGTGTGTGTGTGTGTGTGTGTGTGTGTGCTGTTTGTGTGCCCTACGTATTCCTCACATTTTCCCAACGTGTCCATAAGCAGGGACCTCACGTGAGACAAACATGGGGTTATTTAAGGGTTAAAAAAAGATATGTAAAGGTTAAGGTTAAGCCTTCAGGGAATGCATGTCAGCCCTCACAAAT